>JAYMSW010004495.1:0-10938 GCA_036897725.1 Erodium texanum | reverse complement strand
GGAGCAGATCCATCTGGCGCTCACGGACAGAGGGGACGAGATGCGGGTGATGTTCGTGGCGGAGGACTATGAGGAGAGGTTCGTTAGGTATGGGAAGGCGGAGGCGCATCTGGGTCGGATCGCGGCGGCGCGTGCGGAAACGTACGCGAGAGAGGATATGTGCGACGCGCCGGCGAACGGGACTGTTGGGTGGAGAGATCCTGGGTGGATTCATGATGCTGTGATGACCAATTTGAAGAACGGAGTTCGATACTTTTATCAGGTAATTGTGATTTTAATTTGAGTCTCTTCAATTTTCAACATAGTTTCAACTTTCATGATTATGAGCTGTTTAGTTTCTGGGTTTGATTCAATTTACAGTATGGTTTCTGGGTTTGGTTCAGTTTACAGTATGATTTCTGGGTTTGATTCAATTATTTGGTTTATGAGCTTTGATTATCTGAATTGCTTCATAGAAAATCACTTGGGACTGTGATTGAGAACATTGGGAATTGGAAATAGTCAATTTGTTTTGATACTGAAGAAGGTTGAAGATCTTGGATTGGCTTTGTTCTGATTGTAACTGCATAATTATCTGAAATGATTAGATAAAAACACGAACTTCAATCCAAATGATCCTAAACTCATAAGACTAAGACTAAGACTGTCTCATGTAACAGGTTGGAAGTGACTCTAAAGGTTGGAGCACAATTCATAGCTTTGTATCAAAAGACTCAGACTCAGACGAAACACTAGCTTTCCTCTTCGGAGACATGGGAACAGCAACACCATACTCAACCTTTTATCGAACTCAGGACGAAAGCATCTCAACCATGAAATGGATCCTCCGTGACATCAAAGCTCTTGGCGACAAGCCCTCTTTCATATCACATATCGGAGATATCAGCTATGCAAGAGGCTATGGATGGTTATGGGATCATTTCTTCACATTGATTGAACCAGTTGCTTCAAAAGCCCCGTATCATGTCTGTATCGGGAATCATGAGTACAATTGGCCTTCACAGCCATGGAGGCCTGAGTGGGCCAAGGCGAGTTATGGCACAGATGGGGGCGGTGAGTGTGGGGTACCCTACAGCCTGAAGTTCAACATGCCAGGTAACTCTTCAGTCCTGACAGGAACTCGAGCTCCTGCCACTAGAAACTTGTTCTACTCGTTCGATATGGGTTCAGTCCATTTTGTTTACATATCAACTGAGACTAATTTCCTTCCCGGGAGCAGCCAGTTTGATTTCTTGAAACATGACTTGGAGTCGGTGAACCGGGCCAAGACCCCTTTCGTGGTAGTCCAAGGCCACAGGCCAATGTACACAACGAGCTATGAGGTCAAAGATGCACCCCTGAGGAGCAAGATGGTCGAGCACCTTGAGCCTCTACTGGTGAAGAACAATGTGACTCTTGCACTATGGGGCCATGTCCACAGGTACGAGAGGTTTTGCCCAATGAAGAACTACACCTGTGGAAGTGATGCTTTACCGGTCCATATTGTGATAGGAATGGCGGGACAAGACTGGCAACCGATATGGGAGCCCAGAGTGAACCATCCTAATGATCCGGTCTATCCACAACCGGTCAGGTCTTTGTATCGAGGAGGCGAGTTTGGGTATACTAGGTTGGTGGCTACAAAGGAGAAGCTTACCTTTGCTTATGTTGGAAACCATGATGGGAAGGTTCATGATGTGGTCGAGTTTCTGGCGTTTGGGCAAGTCCTTGGCGGTGGTGATGGTGACTCCATAGCCAGAGCTGAGGTGGAGTTTTCGGCATCTGGGCAAGCTCAAACTGGCGTTGATGGGGCTGAGGTGAAGGACTCGGTGTTTCCATGGTATGTTATGGGAGCGAGTCTCTGGGTTCTTGGAGCTTTCATTGGATATGTTGTTGGGTTCATATCGCGTTCCAGGAAAGAAGCTGCCTTAGCCAGAAACTGGACTCCTGTGAAAACCGAGGATATCTGAAATTTGGTTCTGTTTGTAAAATGAAGGAATTGAAGCATAATTTCAGGTATTATGATGTCTGAAATCATCTGTAAACATGTAGATTTTCATGAATATGGTTTGATCATGGAAGAGAAACTTGTAGACGTCAAATGTTGTTCCTGTAATGAAACCATTGTAGCAATGAACAGATTCTGAAAAAAAATCGATCATGAAAATCGAAAACATTCAGTTTTGTGTATTATTGTTGTTAATTTAGATATCAAGGGCAAAATCATCACCTTGAAATAAATTGACAGAGTGTAACAAAATACAAATTCATGGTCACAACCTGCAATTGTTTGAAGGTAAGGGCACCATCCTGCAAAATATCGATAACATATGGTACTTTTTTGCAATTATCCCTTAATACAGTTAGTGTTTTGTGCCTTGTTTCTCTGTACTCAGTAACTTGAAGCCATTGTAGCAATAACCAGATATATCTAGTTCTGCAGAAAATCAATCTTGTTTTATTGCAACATATGAAACAAAATGACAATATTCATATTACAGATTTGAAGAGGAAACAAAAAAATATACAAGAAAAATAGTATAAACAGATGATAAATCGGTTCGATTCTCATATCCAAGCCATCGTTATGTTCGTTATTACTTAGCAAGCAGCTTGCGCGCACGTTGATTGGAACCTTTCACTCGAGAGTTGAGCTCATCGACATCTTCTCCTAGAGTATCAAGAGCCTTATTTTGCCTGCATTTTCAGAACAAATATCAAAAGATAACCGACAAAAATAGTTATGTGCAAAAGGCGTACAATACGCAATAACTATCTGCAATTAACCCAAGAAACTATTTTCCATGGAAATGTTGAAGCTCATTGCTCGATAAATGAATCACAAAACTGACCTATCGAGTTCACTGCCCATGTCAACAGCCATGCCCTTGAGATCACCCAAGATGTCACTGAGGTCTGAGAGACCGTCATCTTGCTTTTTCTTCTCAGCCTGGCATGGAAAAAAAACCACACAGATCAATGCAACATAATCTTCTTACACATTCATGGTCCAAAACAAAAATAACGAACACAAACCTCGATTTGCGCATAATTCTCATTAATCGGCTCGTTAGCTGGTGTTGCAGGAGCTGAATGTGCATGCTTCCCTTTCTCTTTCTCCATCAGCTTCTTCTTCTTCTCTTTGCTAGCCTTTTTGGACGCTTTATCTGATTCAGCCAAAGATAACAAACTCAAAACAAAGATTCGTTGCTCGATATAGTATTAGTAACAAGAACTTATTCAAGATTAACATAACCTTTTGACCCGAGTCTCAGATTATGTTATAAAGAGAGTGAACCTGCATTAGATTGAGGCCCTTTGATTTTCTTCGTCTTCTTCGGCTTCCAAGGTGCAGAGAACATGCCACCAAGATTTCCCAGAAGCTTCTCACCCTGATAGCATCAAATTCCAAGTCTAAAACATGTACATTTCTCAGTTTCTGAATGCTAAGATCATCTTTACAAGACGAGTTCTTGAAGTACCGATAAAGATATGGTAGAGACAATGTGGAAGCGAAGGAAGAAATAAGTAAAACTCTAACCAAAAGTGCAGTGACTATGTTCCTATCATCTTCAATTGGTTCAAGAACATTTAAGCAATTACTTTTCCTACTATGCAAAAAATCAATAAATTATATCAAGTCATCGATCTTACCTTGCTCAAATCCTTATCAATCTCAACAGTCGTTTCCTGAGTCCTGTTAATTTGTTCACCCTGCTCATGAAGCATCTCAAGAGTTTTACTAGCATCACCTTTAATATCCTCAGCAATCTTCAGGCAATTGTTGACAGTATCTGTAGTCTCTTCGGCCTTGTAAACAGCATAATTCTCCAGATCTTGCACACTCTGGTTCTCAAGCCCGCCCGAGTCACTGAAGTCGTTTTTGAACTTTTCTTTGTCTTTCTTGGTTGGTTTTTTCGGGGGCGGCCTTCCCCAATCATCATCGTCATCATCCAAGCCTTTTGAAGCCGCCTTTGGTTTGGTGGCAGTTGCAGGAGGCTCAGAAGAAGTTCTTCTTGCTGGGTTTGATGCTTGCTTCTCTTCAGCAGGAGGGTCAGATTGAGCTTGAGCTTGAGCCTCTGGCTCTTCCTTCTTCCTCATGAAGCCGAACATTTTGGAAACTAGAAGATCTGTGCTTGAAAAGTAATCGAATCTTTAGCTGAAGAGTGCCTAAACCGATTAAACCATGTGAAAAAAGAGAAGCTAAATGTACCTAAAAACACATTTAGTTACATTTTTTTTTGTTTCATTTCATCAACATCAATATCCATGAATAAATGTAAATGATCTTCAAATCAAGCAATGCTGCATATCGAAACTCAAGTTCTTGGTCGGTACCCATAAAAATACCTAAAGCATTCATAATAGTAAAAAATGGTGATGACGAAGACACTACAAGAGCAAATCTAACCTCAACAAAGCCTAGAAATCCGATACTCAAAGAGCAACATTTAGCTCATATTTGCAGATTCATGATACAAAAATCCAAGTACCTAACATTTCTACACTCACAAGTTCAGCAATTCAACACACCAAAAAAAAAAGCAATCAAGAGTCACAACCTAAAGAAACCCAATAAAGTGATGCACCAAAATAGCAAAATCTGATGTAAGACCCAGCAATGCCTCAAAATAAAGTTCCAGATTCAGCATCAAAAACATACAAAGGCCCAAGCAAATAACAACAATGTGAGGTTCAAAGAGCAATATTTGGTACATAATCAAAGACCCAATACTATTTCACTCAAAATCTCCTCAACCCAACTCAGATTGCAGATCATAATCAATACCCAGGTAACAACCCATCATAAAATGGAGAAAACAACAAGTGGGTACCTCAAAAAACTTGAGCTTTGGTACGAGAAATCGAAGTTTCAAGCACAAACCCACAGGCCTGAGAGAGATATGGGGTCTGTGAATGGAACTTTGTTGAAAAATGATGAGATGTTCTTCAAAAAGGGACACTTTTCTTCTCTTTTCTTTGCTTAGTCGATCCAAACAATGGTGGGCGCTGCGGAAAACCAGAGCGACCCCTCTTTCTCTTCCTCTCTCGATCGAAATCTCTCCCATTTCAGCCTGTCGGAAATTTTCAGACCGTCGGAAATTTTGGGAAGTTTCAATATATACATGATATGGTGAAACGATCACGTGCAAGGTGCGTGACATTCTCATTGGGCTGAAATTGGGTTTCATATGGGCCGCATGAGCCCAATACTGTCATAATGTTCAACTCCAAACATTCACTTATGAGATTGACTTTTTTTTTTATTAGGAGTGATTGAATTTAAAATCCCTAATTATCGGTTAGAATTTTGTAGCGAATCAGATTTTAATATGATATTCGAGTTTGATGTTTATAGACCAATATTTCACATATTTAATAACTTATTTGTTATTTCACACGAGACTGTTATAAATTTTAGGATGCAATTAATTGGGATCTCCAACTATCTGTAACAATATTTTATTCAGTCATACTTCAACATAAATATATAGTTTGATAGTCATGGATCAATGATCTATATATATTATCCTACATATAAATTATATTATCGATCAAAACATATTTTAAAGTTTTTATACATCAACGTGAACCTTCACATAAAACGGACTTAGTATTAACTCCATAACAAATCACTTGAGCAACCCATAATCCATTGGTCTACAACCTTAGCTAGGGCACAAAATAGTTTAATGTTTCCATAATAGATTTTAGGAAAGAGAAGATATATCTTTAGGACAAAACCATGGGTTGGTGTAGAACCCACTCAACTGAAAACAATGAATCTATAAAATAAAAAAAATTCTTTTTTTTTTCAAAAAGAGTAATAAAATGTTAGTGGAAGAACCATGTCAAGTGAAGGAGACAAGCAAGATGAAAAGCATGGAAGCACCAAATTAGGCCCAACCTTTGTAGCTATCAATAATATTTAATATATATTTTTTTTAAAGAGCTTAGTTTATAAACTTATAATGGAATCAATGGAAGTGTAAGCTTTTGGATATTGAGGAAAAAGAAAAATAAGTTAGAGTGTCATTCTCTATGACAATCTATCAACTTTTACAATGGCCCTCTTAGCTTCTAGGAAATCAATTGTAAGCTAATCCCAAAACATACTTTAAATCATTCACATCATTGTAGGGTAGGGGCCCTCCAACCATCAAACATATAGGTACCTTCCCATATAGCCAATACCCTTTTATCTAATTTTGCTTTAAGTCACCCAAAACAAACATTTGCAACCCCATAAATAGGTTTATTTTATGACAATAAAAAATGTAAAAGAGGATATTCAAAGGTTATAAGCTTATAATAAAATTCAATTCATTCATTTTTTATATAAGAAATAAATATTTATGACAATGATTAAGGTTATTTGTAGTATGATGTAATTGATATCTATTTTCATACGAATAATGAATGATGGTAAGATTCTTCTGTTTTGTTCCAAACTTAAACATGTGTCGCTAGATTTTAGGGTTAATTACGTTTGAATACCCTCAACTATGTTTCATTTTCTCTTAATTACCCTAAAGTATGAGTTTACTTTTAGGACCTCCTTAACTACCATTTTTTTTTTCACCTTTAGCATATTCTATCAAAATATGTTAGTTTTTAAAAGTAACCAAAATACCCTTAACTCTAACCCCAACCTTCAAACCCTTAGCCCTAACCTCCAAACATTTAATCTTAACCCCAATCCCTTAATCAACTAATTAACCTTTAACACGTTTTTCAATATTTGAGGTTACCTTTAATCAACTAGTTAACCCTTAACATTTTTGTTTAAGGTTAATTAGGATTTGGGGGTTTGGGAATTAGGGTTAGAGTTAAGGACATTTTCGTCTTTTGTTTAAAAACCAATATATTTGGATGGAATATGGTAAAGGTGAAAAAAAATGATAGTTAAGAGGGTCCTAAAAACAAATTCATACTTCTTGATAGTCAAGTGACAATGAAACATAGTTAAGGGTATCCGGATGTAATTAACCTTAGATTTTATTATTAAACGATAATGAAATAGAATACTTCATAATCTAGTCGACTTAACTTTGATAGGCATGTTATACCAATCATGTTGATGTTAATTATTATTAACATTTTCACTTAATTATGATAGAAAATATACTTTTGAAAAAGAAAATAAGATATCATTTAATTTGCAAATGCTTAAAGAAATTACTAAAGATATTGAGTTACTAATACTAACTAAATAATGTGAAAAAATAGAAGGAAACATTATAATTTTAAACTTAAAATCTAAGCATAAGAACAATTAATCATATTGATAAGAAAGTATCCGTAACCTTTATTTCGAGCTTCAAATTTAACATTAACATTTTAAATTTATCACTAAACATAGTAAAATATACGATAAAATGTTTTTTTTTTCAGTCTATCTCTTAAATGGTTCGTTTATCCTCTTCTAATTATAGTTGCTTCTTTAAACAAGTTTTTATTTTTATTTTTCAAATTTAACTCCTTAAACAATGTAGCAGATAAATGGTTGGGTAGTAATAATCGAGTACGTCGGAGCATAAAATAAGAGTCGGTGTACCCTACGACTGTCGCAATCAAACATTCATGATCAATGAGCAGGAGGGCCCTCAGACCTTCCCTCTCGTGTACGACCTCACGATGGTGAGGATGCACAGGAAGTACTATGTGCCATCCATACTCTATCACCGTCAATGCTATTTAGAGGTTGACGGCGATTTTTACTCTCTCTCCTCCCGATTTGCTTTCTCGCCTCTCTCTCTCTCCTCTTCTTCACTGTCGCGAAGCAACAATGTCAAAAAGCGAACCAAAACCTCTATAGCAAACCCTAGCTCCATAGCTCGGCCTCTCCTTCTTCTCCTCCTCCGATTCCTCTTCCTCTGCTTCAGATCGAGCTCAATTATGGACGCCGACAAAAAATCCGAATCCAATCCGCCGCCTCCTGGCGCTGCCGAGCTTAACAGCGACTCCTCCAGCTTCTGGTCCCTCGGCGCCGACTCCGGCGCCTTCAGGGAGAGCTTGATACTCAATGAGTTCGGCTGGGACATCGATCCCGATCCCGATCATCACGAATCCTCCCACCACCACCAGTACCGGGGCTTCGCGGACCAGATCGAGATCGACGAACACGAGAACCACCGCATCACCGCCCTCTTGGCCGGAAATCTCCACGTCCCGGAGTTCCAGCTCTCCGCTGGTCGCGATGATGATGGCGGTTTCGCCGTTGCGTCGACGGCGAATCCGTCCCTGTCTTCTGGCTCCAGCGAGGATCCTCCGGAGAATAAGTCCGCCGTCAAACCGCCGTGAGTCTCTGGTGGTCATATAGTCACATATACATATATCCGCTATACGTATATATCGTCTCAATCCCACGAGTTCTGTGTGGTGGCATGAATCGTAATTTACCTTCACCAACACGGTTTTTTCGGGTTTTCACAAGCGTCAAGGACCGCGATCTTCGCCTTCCTCTGTTTTCGGGTAGTGGAGAGGAGAGTGCAATTCCGCGCCCGTACGCGGGAGGGGTCATTTCCGAATTTTTAGCAAAATGCTGGCCCAAAATCGAAATCCCAAATAGTTTAGGGCAGTTATGCAATTTTATTCTACCGCCTCGTGCGCCGCCGCAATAGCGGCGGGAATGGCGTGCTCTAACTTTTTTTTTTCTTCTGATTTCTGTTCCACTTTCACCACTCATTTGCTTTTGGGTCTTGCTTTTTCCTCAAATTGCGAAAATTGCACCCGAAAAGTGATAATACTAATAATAAAGCACACAATTCTATTTTTTTTTTCTTCATATAAACATTACTTTTTCAAGCTTGAACCATAATGAACTCTGCATGTGAATATGAATTTTTTTTTTGTGGTGCAATAGCTATAGTTAAGTATATATATGATCCAGACATGATTGCTGAAACCTGTTGTTTTGTCTTTATACAACTGCATGCCATATGAACTTGTTGTCTATATATACATTTGGCTTTATCTAATGATATTTTGTTTTTGGCTCACAAAAATGGCTGTGTGATGGGTTGGTATGGAGCAAAATTTTGAGTTCTTGATCAAAATGTGGAGTTTGGTATCATGTCCTTTCCATATATATAATGTAAAAATGTTGGGTTGATATTGGTACAGGCTTTAAAGTTTGAGCTACAGGTGTTGTCCAAAATGGTGTGTGGCATTGTTTGTGCCAATGGGTTTTAATTAGTTGTTAATATAGGAAATATTTGGTGAAGATAAGTTCTGAATTTCTTTCATATGGTTGATTTTATGCTTTTATTTCACATGAAATTTAAAACACATCACTTTTTCATTTTCCCTTGACATATATGTATATGGTAGGACTACTTATATTCAACATTTTGTTTGTAATTTTCTGATAATTGTGTAGGAGCAATGTTGCAAGGAAGAAGGGGCAGAAGCGAATCAGGCAGCCACGGTTTGCCTTCGTGACTAAAAGCGAAGTTGATCACCTCGAAGACGGGTACAGATGGAGAAAATATGGCCAGAAGGCAGTCAAAAATAGTCCATTCCCTAGGTTTGTGATCACTATACTATAACCTTATATATGAGGGTACATTTTCTTCAATATCCACTACTTTGGAATTGAGTTCAATTCAACTACATGTTATTATTCTATACCTTTCTATACAGCTAGGGTTTAAAGTTCCTTCTATATAAATCACCCAACTCTCAACATATATATGCTTAATATTCCATTCCAATCTGGTCAATTTGGATGGTTCATAGAGACTACTTGCATTGTTTGTTCCCCATTATCAATTTTGTTTCTATATATATGCTTTCATGCTTACAACTTCAAAGATATATATGCCAATGCTTTAGAAGATATGATTACATATATTTTTTACCCATTTTTTGTCGATCCATTGTGCATATATGTGTACTGAATTTCGAACTCAAAACCTTATTTATGTAAAAACAAACTATATATCACAAATGATCACAAAAATATCTCACATACATTGATTACATAACTTTCCTTTAACTTATAAACTTATGTAGGAGCTACTATCGTTGCACAAACAGCAAATGTACAGTGAAGAAGAGAGTGGAAAGGTCCTCAGAAGATCCCACAACCGTAGTCACAACCTACGAAGGCCAACACTGTCACCAAACCGGCGGGTTCCCTCGGGGAGGAATCATGATCAGTACACATGAAGCTGCAGCCTTTGCGATCCCAAAGTTTCATAACTATCCTCTTGAAAGTACTGTATCGTCTTCTTCTTCGGGTGCTCGAGGAGAAGATCATCTCCATTCTCATGTGTTGTCCCAGGCTCGGCCGTCCCCTCAGCTTCAGCTTGCCATGAATAAAGGACTTCTTGGGGACATTGTGCTCCGCGCTACCGGAAACTAGTTGCACCAAAACTATGGTACGTACCCTCTCTTTATAACTCGATAAATAAGATTATTAGTTGATACAATAATGCAAATAAGAGAAATGACATACAATTAGTTGCATATATATGATTAGATGGAACTTTATATAGGGTATTGGATCAAACCCTAGATTGAAAATAAGTTGATGAAATTCCGTGAATTTTGTTAGGAATGCAAAGGTGATGCTAAGATTATGGTATTTGATAGCATATCACTCCAATGATGCAAAAAGTATGAAATGTTTAATGATCATAGAAACATAGGAAAACCATATAAAATACCAGTGATCTAATCCGAAATTTTGGAAAGTAACAGTGTTTTTAGGTTGTCAGCAAAAACCAAAGGTAAACATATTTTCCGTTTGTAAACTAACTAACACTATTAGTTTTCTTATAAAATGACCATTCTGTCTCCCTGATTTAAGGGTAAGGTGTCTTAAGGTTTGATTTTGGGGAGATGGTAGTTTTAGGGTTCGATTTGGGGAGATGGTAGTTTAGGGTGTGATATTCATGATCCGAATAGTTTAGGGTTTACTTTGTGAGAGAGGTATTTTAGGGAATTCCAAAA
>JAYMSW010004494.1:0-10938 GCA_036897725.1 Erodium texanum | reverse complement strand
AAAATTAGGAGATGACTGTTAAGGATTTGTGTTATTTGGTGGAATAACATAAAAGTGATTAATCAGTTCTTATAGCTTATATGTGAGAAAGTAGACATTAGAAAACATTTAAAAATTATCTCATTAGTATGCTCCTCGGAAGAGTTTAAGTTAGAGAGAGGGTGAGATTGAGATCAATTTAAAGAGAGGAGTTATTGAATTTATTTAAAATTTAATAAAGGTATTTTTATCTTAATGCATGTGAAAAAGCATATATATTAAATTTTATATCATACTAACATATAAAATAAATACAATGACGTGAGTGGGTGGGGTGGCACGCTAGACAGGTGATTTCACTTATGACCTTACATCTCAGCCGCTCATTCGTTTACTTTTTCATGTCAACGGGTTTGCAGTTCGGTACTGATCGCCTGCCCTCATCCCCACGGCCCCACGCTGTCACTATTGTGGACTCGTCTTATTGACTCATTTTGTGCTTAATGTCTTCGAAGTTAGTTAATTTCGCACCCGACGAAATTGGGATGATTATAGGGTGGTTAATTAGATTAGTGCATTGAATAATTAAATTGGGATTTTAATATAAATGTCCACTTGTAAAAAAGAAAGAAAATGAACATACTGTGAATCCGTGGCCAACTTGGTTACTCCTACCGATGCACCTTTATGTTTCCGATCCTATTAATCGTATAATCACAATTTACCAATTTTGATCACTTTCCTATTTGTAAATATGTAGGTAATTAATGCGTAATATTTTCACTTTATTTCGTTTCCTTTTCCATAGTCTTGCGCGTAGCATTCTATCCATGAAATTAAGCAAAGAGTTGAATCATATCTTGACAAAATCACTAATTATAAAAACATATTTACAGATCCTCTTCATAACCACAGATAAAGTAATTTATCAGCAAGAAACAGTTAAAAAAGAAGTTTGTCACGTTTTATCTTCTTCATATAATCACATGTCTTTGATTCTTTAGTACGAATCTATCTTTATGACGACGTAATTATAAATCATATAGTGAAACTGAATGAATAAAAGGAAATGGTTTTAGTGTACATGTTAATTGAGATATGAAATTTTCGAATCACACAAACTTCTTCTGTAAGTTTTACCTTCAAAATTTTCTGTAATTTTTTTACACATCTGTGTAATATATTTTTTTTTGAAAAAAAAAACATTTTGATTCGTTGCAAATTCTTTGAATATCAACTACTTGAGACAAAAAATAAAATAACATGGCATTGTAAATTAGTAGCTAAGCTCACTTACAAGTATGCAAGACCTATTCATTCAATGCTCTAGAACTTTGATCTTTTCAAGGCAATTCTGCATGTGCTGAGTAGCATCAGCTGAGAGGCATGCTCCAGCAACAAGCTTGTACTGCTCAAATTTTGATTCGTCGCACTTCAATGCAGCGTTTTTACAGGCCTTGATACTTCCTGTCAAAACAAAGATTCTGAAAATGAAATTGACAATCTTCTACAAACACGATCAAAGCATACAGCATTTCAAAAGAAAAATCTGTAGTAGAGTATGAGTATCATTAGATTAGCATAGCATCATATTGATGGATGTAAATACATAAATGTATCATGAACTTCCATTGAGCTCATTCACAATAAAGCATGAAAAGATGTACAGAATCCAACTTATCAAACAACTCCTAGTCAGGAGCACTTGGTCTTGCTACTGTTTTCAGTCTCTAGATGTAAAATGAGCACATAATATTTCACCTCAGAAACAATAGCTTTGAACATAGAGGAATTGAATTTATGCCAGCCCAGTATTAAGAAACAATGAGCACATAATATTTCACCTCAGAAATAATGGGACATAGGACATCAGTTTTTATGTTAAAAAAGAAAGAAAGAAGAAATTAATTGTGGCCACATTACTTACCTTGCAAGGATCCAAGAGATGATGCCAGACCACATTCTCCAAAGTTTGTTAGAATGCTGTCTTTGATAGCTTTTGACACATTAAATTGGGTAAGTATAATGGGATCATCCACCACAAGGTCTCGATTAGGATCTAAGAACACCTCCATTACCATGTACCTGTTTTTAAATCCAACCATGATCTCTTACCTGTGTGGCACACATATTTGTCAATAATTCTCATTCCACTGAGTACAAGTATATATTACAGAATATAATGCCAATGATTAAGACAATGTAGAAAGAAAAAGACAATAGCAGATAGATCTAATGCATTATGTAAGATACGATTATGTGCAATGACGAGTATATATACATTTCATACTTAAAATTGTATTTCGACGAGCTTTCAACTATAACCATATCAATTACACAAAATATAAGGAAAGCAAATTGAAGTGTTCATGGCCACTGCCTATGCAATAGGGGTCTCCTTCAGATATTCATTTTCTTTTTGGAAGCATTATCATGGAGAAAATATGGTGAAAAGCGAGAAGCCTAAAAACTGCCAAAACCATATAATACTGGGGTCAGTAGCAGTATCTTTGTAATTATATTGCAAAATACAGTATGATAAGCTGATAAATGAACACGACACATAGAATCATAGAAGCGATCGTGCCAAGAACATGATACATGTTGCACTGGCCAGCACAATCTGAAAAAAAAAGAAAAGAAAAAGATACAGAACAATGCACGTTTCATCGTTCCTAGCAAATTAAAGGGCTGCTTACAATTAGTAATCAGTATATCAAAGTAATGGAACCCAAAATCCCTCTCAAGGACATCATATCTAACTCAAGACTCATAAGCTATAGAAACTCTGATCAAAATCAAAACCTTCTCAACATGGATGTCAAATCAAAGATGGTGTTATGAATTGTTAGAACTACTGTTACAATCATAAATGTATCGAGCTGAGAAATTCCAAAATCCAGTTTCCTTCAAACTGGAAATGTATGTGTGAAAAAAAAATATTTGCATTCCATTATTAAGAAGCTTGAGCATTAACAAATCCAATGAGTTTGAGACCCATGACTGCAAAAAACAAAACACCCCTTTGTAATTATCAATCTTCACCAGTAAATCAAAACATTTTCATGGACACTAAACAAACAAATAAAAAAAGTCTCATCATGTAACAACAAATCAAAATAAGTAGCATAAAAACAAATGCAACTCCCAGAAATGCTTAAACAGTCGATTCCAACCCAACTCAATGGGAGGGAGTACCAGAAACATTAATGTACAAGCAAATCCAAATCCACAGACAAAAAAAGGTATAAACATTTTCACAAAGGAACTTCAAATTTACTCAAATTAGAGGCACAGACTGTTCAGCTATAAGAAATAATGTAAGCAAGATAAAATTACCAAATAAAATATTCCCAAATCGAAATCGAAGGAGGTGGCGGTGAGAGCTTGATTAGGGTGGTTGAATTCGGCGGCAGTGAAGTATCGGCGAAGAGGAACAAAAAAAAGGGGCAAATAATAATTAAATATTCTCTCCTTTTTTTTGCTGTGAAAATAATAATTAAATATTCAAACTAGTTTCATGTAATTTTTGTAACATATGATTTTGTGTAACATATCCGTTTCTAGTTCTTCCAAAAAAAAATGTATCAGTTTCTAGTATAATTTTGCCCAATCACCTGTATAGATGATAATTTTTTTTTTTTTGAAAAGTATAGATGATAATATAGTTATTAGGAATTTATATATTTTTCAACAAAAATAATTTTTTTACAGTGAGAAGCGTGACTTATAAAAATACCAATAAATATAATGTTTGATGGATTGATAAGAAGAGAATAAAATTTTGATTTTCAAATTTTAAAATCAGAACGAGAAATAAAATCTCATAATCTTACAAACAAATTATAATCAGGTGAAACTTTTGTGATGTCTGTAGTTTATCGTGTATTTTTTATCTTGTTATTTAAATGAAATGACATAAGAAATAATTATCATCATTATTTATTTATTTTAACAAATCAGCTTTGCAAAAACAATTAACCACTTTCATTAAAAGAAAATTAATCAAAGGTTAATGATCCGAATCCTGCGGAACCATCACAAACGGCTCTCCAGAAGGCGTCGGCCGATAATATCGTGACACGTTCTCTCTCATCTAACGACTCTCGTTGCTTATCGTACACGCGCGCGCAGACAAGTACATATTTTTCGAACTTTAATTGCTTATTTTGCTATACTATATGTGATCGGTGATGGAAAAAAAAGAGGCCTGACCATAGCAGGAGTGTTGTGTTGTGTGACCTCGAGTGTGTTTTGAGTCAGTTGCCTCATTTTTGTTACCTTATGCGTTG
Organism: Erodium texanum; assembly: GCA_036897725.1. Lineage (NCBI taxonomy): Eukaryota > Viridiplantae > Streptophyta > Magnoliopsida > Geraniales > Geraniaceae > Erodium > Erodium texanum. The sequence continues at coordinate 6,667 of JAYMSW010004494.1, read as the reverse complement.
AGTGAGAGAGAGCCGAAGAGGAGTGTTTGTTTCTTGGGAATAAAGCATCTGGATTTTTTTGGAAACTCTAAACCAAACCTATTTGTTTCCTCTGTTTACGCCGAATGTGAGCAAAAATTCATCTTATTCTCACCCGTCTTCGTCGGGTTTGATACCAGTCCCAGACGCGGACTCTCAATCCCTTCAATGGCGGCGGAACTGGCAGACCCAGATATGGGTAGGAAGAGAAAGAGGACGAGGTCAGTCTGTAATGGAAGATTTGGCCCCGGTGATCAAGTTGAGGTATCAATGGCGGATTTGCCTCTCTCTGAATCTCCATCATTGTTGTTTTATTTCTGGGTTCAGTATTTGGTTTCTGATTTTTTGGGGTTTTGTCTGTATTGTGATTTGTGAGCTGTGAATTCAATTGTGCTTGTTTTTGTTGACTGTGTTTGTTTTTTGGTATTGCATTGTTGTTGTTCTTCTGATTACCCAATTGTTGATGAGGTTTCTGGATTTTCTTACATTGATTGTAGCTACATTGTGCCCTTTTGTTCATTGCCGTGATCATTAATCATCTGTGTGTTCATGCAAGCCTTGTTCTCTTTATAGGGTAAGAATTATCCAAACTTGTAAAGTGGGTATTTAAGAATACATGGTTTTTATGTCTTGACAATCAATTTACTACTGAGGTATTCGTTTTGGTGAGTGTATTGGGTACTAGTTGAGCTCGAATTTGAAGTAAAAAAACCCTGAAATTTTGCAGGTCAAGAGCGAGGAAGATGGCTTCCATGGTTCTTGGCACCCTGGAACTGTCATCAAATGTGGAAGTCAAGTTTGTCATGTTCGCTACAACAATTGTGTGATCAGGAATGGCGTGTCTCACCATCTCACTGAGAAAGTTAAGGTTTCAGCATTTGCCAATGGCACTAGTGAGTGTAATGATAAGAACAAATATGATTATAGCAAGCTTATAAGGCTAAAACCACCTCCTCTTGAGGTTGGGGTTTGGGATCTAAAATATGGATTGTGCGTGGATGTTCTCCACACAGATATTTGGTGGGAAGGTGTGGTTTTTGATCACAAGGATGGTACAAAGGAGAGGCGAATATTTTTTCCTGATTTGGGTGATGAAATGATTGTTCAAATAGATGCAATAAGAATCACTCAAGACTGGAGTGAGGTTTCCAAGACTTGTCAGCGCCGTGGGACATGGTTGTTTCTTGAGTTGCTGGAAGACAAGTCATTGGTCCTCACAGTATCAGTGAAACAAATATGGTATGATGTGCGCTTGAAAGAAGGTTTTCAGAAGATTGGGCTATGGACTTCCAAAGAGAAAGATCTGTGGATGGAGTTGATAAAGGAAGTTATTGAAGAACAGCTAATTATCTTTTTCAATTTTGTTATGCAACCCATATCAGATGGCTGCACAGATACTGTGATTCCTTTTATCAGCAGTATTGATTGTAAGGATTTTGGAAAGTGGATAGATGTTGAACCTGACATGAGTCCTGGAGCTGAGTTCGATCCAGATGCTGTTACTGGATATGCATCTGCTTATTCTACAGGGAATAGAAAGCTTCAGAATTTATTCAAAACAAAGGTTAGGATGCATCTCTCATACCTTGGCTGGAAAATGGAGTATAAAAGAGATGCAACCACACCCAAGCACAACCCTAGGTTTCGTTACATCTCTCCTCTTGGGAACATATACCACTCATTGGCACAGGTTTGCCTTGCATTTAATGGCTCTACCCCAGAGTTGGAAGCTCCTTCTTCAATCACTCAAGATGGCCTGAAGAGTTTGATTTCTTTACCTGAAGATCAGTTACCATCCCCACTAGATGTTGAGTTTCAAGAGAATAGGGAAATTCCTTCTTCAATCACTCAAGATGGCCCAAAGAGATCGATTGCTTTACCTGAAGATCAGTTACCATCCACACCAGATGATGAGTTTCAAGAGAATAGGGAAATTCCTTCTTCAAGCACTCAAGATGACTCTCAAGATGACCCAAGGATTTTGATAGCTTTCCAAACACAAGTTGATCAACACTGCAGCCTCCCGAAGTCGAAGAGGAGGAAGGTTTCAGGAGATGGGTCAGATGGTAGGCCCTCTAATCGGGTAATGAGGTCGAGCAAAAGAGTAAGGCAAGTGGTGCCTCTCAGTTCCTCAAATCACATTCCAAGAACCATGCTATCTTGGTTGATAGACAACAATGCTGTGTTACTTAGGTCAAAAGTTTTTTACCGTAGCAGAAAGGACTTATCTCAATTAACACTTGCTGAAGGAAGGATCGCTTGTAATGGGATTAAGTGCACATGCTGTCAAGAGGTGTTTACTCCAAGCAAATTTGGCATTCATGCTGTTAATGGAAGGAACAATGAGTGTGCATCTGCCAATATATTCTTAAAAGATGGAAGGTCTCTGCTTGATTGTCAAAAGCAAGTGATAAACACTATCAACCTTACAAGAGTGAATCATGATTCGACGAAGGGCACAAGTCATCAAGGTGAGAATGATGACTTGTGTACTGTTTGCCACTATGGTGGGGATTTAGTCTTGTGTGATGCTTGCCCTTCTGCATTCCATATAAGTTGCTTAGGTTTGGAGGTACTTAACATTTCCATCTCTTGGATTTACTTATTAATTCATCTGTATGTTCTTTTTTTACCCTAACCTAAATCACTCCTTTTTTCTGGTCTGCAGGATATACCAGATGGTGACTGGTTTTGCCAATCATGCTGTTGTAGGATATGTCGCCAATGCACGATCAAAGAAGATACAGAGCATCTTGTGGATGATGCAGTTGATAAATTCTTTAATTGTGATCAATGCAATAAAAAGTGTAAGCTAACCTTTCTATGTTTGTAGATCTGTATCATCCATATATAGGTTAATATTGAGCATGGAAAATGCATATTTCGAATGTATTAAATTTACTTCTTTTGTGAAATGATGTAGATCACCTTGGATGCCTAATGACACAAAAAATAGCCACTTCAAGAAGAAATGCCAGAGATAGTTGGTTTTGCAGTAAGAAGTGTGGAGAGGTACTTCAGACTCATCATCTTTATATATTTGAACAGTTTAGGATGTGAAGAAACCATCGTATTTGGATACAAGTTCATCATTGTATTTGCAACTTGTGCCAACTCAATGAAAGCTGAAAATTTCTTGAAGTCTTGGGTCTAGTATGAAATTGATAGTCATTTTGTTCATTTTATGTGATTGAGATTGTGATTGTTACTCATTTCCATAATTAGCAATTCATCTAGGTTGAATATGAACAAAAACATACATACTCTAATCATGCTCTGTTCAATCTGCCTTTACCTGATGCAGACCGTGCATATTTTATGATTGTGTTTTAATTTGTGTGTGATTAACTCTGTTGGATGCCAAATATGCATGGTAACTATGATTATGTCACTTTTGCAGATATTCAATGACCTCAAGGAGCTTATAGGAAAATCAATTCCAGTAGGCGGGGATAATCTAACTTGGAGATTGTTGAAGCCCGAATGGTTGGGTGAACATGCTTCTGATGCTTGTGTTGAAGAGTTGGCTGAAATATATAACAAGCTCAGTGTTGCTCTTGAGGTCATGCATGAGTGCTTTGAGCCTGTTAAAGATCCCTACACCGAGAGAGATCTTGTGGAAGATGTTATTTTCAACAGAGAGTGAGGCCTTCTAATCTTTCACTGAACTTATATAACTCATCATCAGAACCTGTAAAACTTACTCCAACCCAAAGCTTAAGCTAGTAGGTGGATGGGTCAACTAGTATTCAAGAGGCCACTTAGTCCACATTCTTCACTTCTATTTGAGCTTAAACATTCATGCCACTATATTCTAATCAATACTGTTAAATCTTAAATGTTGTTAGTACTTTAATTTTCGTGTATGAGACACCAAATATTTAATCCTCAGGCTAATCCCAACAGTTTTTCTATCGCAGATCAGAGCTGAACAGGTTGAACTTCAAAGGGTTCTATACAGTGCTTTTAGAGAGAAATGATGAACTAATTACCGTAGCTTCTGTAAGGTGAATTTCATAGAAATTCTTGTCAAAAGATATAAAGCTTTGTGAGATGCAATTGTTCTTCATCTTGCCATGGCAACAGGGCTATGGCACCTTGGTTTGCTGGAAGTATAATACCATGAACAATTGTATTGTTGTTACAGAGTACATGGAGAAGAGGTAGCAGAGATACCTCTGATAGGTACCAGGTTTCAGCACAGGAGAAATGGAATGTGCCGCATATTGATGAATGAGCTTGAAAAGGTTTGTCTCTGTGCATGCAATTGCTAGTGACTAGAAATCTGTTGTTCTTTCATATTTTCTCAGTTTCATACTAATGTTGTTACCCACAATTTCTTCAGAAGCTTGAGGAATTAGGGGTAGAGAGATTGGTTTTGCCTGCTGTTCCCGGTGTTCTCAACACATGGACTACTTCATTTGGATACTCAAAGATGTCAAAGTCAGAGAGATATAAATTTCTGGGTTACAATTTCCTGGATTTTCAGGATACTTTTATGTGTCAGAAACTTTTGAAAAACGAATCTTCACCAGAATCAAGTCTGACTGGCCGTAGGTTTCGCTTCACTTTGGTTTGAATGTAAGCGATCAAATTGTTACGATTGTTGTACTTACTGACATGGATCTCCTTTTGTTTTACTGAACAGAGGTGGTGAGGCCTGTAACTCATGGTGATAGGAATGGCATTAAAGGGTCCAATGCTGTCTCAGATGTGTTTCAAGCTGAACAGATAGAGGGTGTAGCTCTGGACCAAGGACCTGAGGAGTTTGTGTCACCTCCTTCAGAGTAACTATTTTTCCCATATGATCATAAGATAGATTTGGAGATGCACTCCACTGACTCGGAAGATTGTTGCCATGTCTTGTTCTTGTGTTTCATTGAATGCAGGTAATGGTTATGTTGACTTGACTGACCGTTGTGATTTGTAACAGTATTGAAGGATGCAAAGGAGATGATTACAGAATCAGCCGTGTTGCGGTACATGGATTATATATCCAATTCCATTTACTTTGCTGTTGTCGATGTATTTGGCAATCCACTGACCTGAGTTCCTCTCTGCTGCAGGGAAAAAAAAGAGGATACTATTCTGATGTGCTACCGGAGGAGGAAGAGATGTGCCAATGACATTGTGGACTTGTACATACACAACTTCTAGGTGCATCTTTTGCTTTTAAAAATATAAATAGCAAAGGGTGTAAGAGAGGGTCGGAGAAGGACATGGGGGTTGATGTCATGTAAAGTTTATTTTTATTTAGACATTGGTTCCATGCTTATAATGAAGTTGAAAAAATCTAAGAACTCCAATATTATCATGCCGCTAAGTAAAGTAATGTACTTGTTTGATCCTAAATGTTTATAGATTCCAAACCTTGATGGATTAACATGTTCTGTTCTTTCTATCAATTTGTTATCATACTTATACCATTTTGCACAACCAGATTAATAAATGTCCCATGACTGCAGATAGATTGGATAATTTATACACAACCAGATTAATAAATGTCCCATGACTGCAGATAGATTGGATAATTTATAGTTAATTTTATCTGACTTGGAAATTTGTGGTCAAGTGTCAAGGTCTGAAGTTGGCTATTTTTGTTGTAATGGACTGGAACTTGACATGGAGCAACCTTAACTATGCAGGCTTGCTTTGGTGTTTTTGATAGCCATGGCCCAAGGTGGTGCCAAAGCTGCTGAGCTTGCAACTGAAAACTTAAACAAGAACACAGTAAGAAGACATGGTGATTCCATAGAGGAAGCAGTTACTTGAACACAAGATTCTCGTTTTCTGAAGAAGGATATCCGTGGTGGCTCACAGCTCTGATCGGGAAAGGCAACATCGTTGTCTCAAATGTCGGGCTGTGATGAGCCGAGATAGTGTTGCTGAGGCTCTCACATCTGATCACAAACCTTCGAGAGAAGATGAAAAGAACCGAATTGAGAGTCTGGTAAGCATCGAAACTTGTCATAGTTTGGCAATGTTCTGGATCTTTATGCTTGATTTGATACAGAGCAACACTTGTTTGGGAATGGACTAAATGGTTTAAAAATTATGTTTTGCGAGGAATGGGTAATAGCTGAGCCAGAAACAAGAGTCATCAAAATTGAACATACACACGAGTTCTTCATCTTAGCTTCTGATGGATTATGGGATAAGGTATGTGATTGTCTATATATATTAATTCATACCTCTCAGATCAGATCCAAGCTTCACCTAGTTGTGTTGTGTTGTTTCGCATAACTAAGAAGATGGTGTGATGAATCCATGTGATTCTCGAAGGTGTGAAGCTTTGGTCCAACAATCCTGTACCTGCTGCTCTGGAGCATTTCCGACATCTGAAACAGAGCCGGAGGGACGAAAACTTAACCGAATATTCTTGTTTTTCCGTCCAAAAAACACAACTAAACTTATGTTGACTGTTATGAATTGTAACAACCAATATAACGACTTGCAAAAACTTTTTCAATCACGATAGTGAAGCAAAATTTTCCCTAAACCCTTATTTCTAAGCTAGCAGGATATTATTTCAAGTACAACATAGAAAAATGGTAATTAAAAGAAGACAGATTTATGTTGGGTAATATGTATACAAGTGTAAACAAATTTGTGGAAATTATGTAATTTCAAAGCAAGAACAATACCATAT
>JAYMSW010004493.1:0-10938 GCA_036897725.1 Erodium texanum | reverse complement strand
TGATCCGGGGCAGGAGCAGGTATATGAACAAAGGCAGGAGCAGGTTTATGATGAAGAATTGGCCAGTTCATGGAGCAATGTAGAACTGGAGAAGACAAGGAAAGATAACTCGGTGCCAAGGGGGATGAAATCTGAACAAACCCGTGTTCAGCAGCCTCAATCGCAATCACCTGTGCAGACTCCAGAGCAAATGCGAGCTGCATTGGTTAAGCCAGTGAAGCAGCCAAAGCCAAAGGCGAAGGACCCGAACAAGAGGGAGATGACTCTTGAAGAGAAGCACAAATTGGGACTTGGGTTGCAGAGCTTGCCACAGGAGAAAATGGAGCAAGTTGTGCAGATTATAAGCAAGAGGAATGGGGATTTGAGGCATGATGGGGATGAGATTGAGCTTGACATTGAGGCAGTGGACACTGAGACCCTGTGGGAGCTTGATCGGTTTGTAACCAATTGGAAGAAGATGATGAGCAAGATTAAAAGGCAAGGCTTAATCAACAATGCAGGATCTGGATCAGTTGAACACATTGGGGTAAGTTGGTCTTGGGCCAAGTTTCATACTTTGCAATTTCCATAACTTAGATTGTGCTTTACTACCTGCAACTAGCTGACCTGTTAATGGTGTTTCTTCAGGAGGAACCTGAAATTGAACAAATTGATGTTGGAGTTGATGTAAGGACTCCAAGGAGAGAGGTTGGGGATGAAGATGTAGACATTGGTGATGATATGCCCATGAGTAGTTATGCACCAGTGGTGATTGAGAAAGATGATGGCACTGCCGGTGCTACTGGTGGAGGCGCCTCAAGTAGCTCCAGCAGTTCAGGCAGTGATTCATCTTCATCAAGTGGTATAACCCAATTCTGATTCCGGTGATTGATGATGATAGCATTGTAGAAGTACTCTAATTTTCAGTGCTTTTCAGATTCTGACTCAGGAAGCTCTTCTGGGAGTGATTCAGAAGCAGATAATGCACATTCTTAGAAGTCCATATGCTGAAAATGGATGGACTGGTAAAGTTGATTCGGAAGAGGTACTCCTAACCTTCAAATTTATCATTTTCTGGTGATGAATCAACTATGGGGTATTATGGTCCAATAGGTGCATTCTATACCTGTGATGGTTGCTTTCATTGCAGGAACTCTTTGTGACTGAAACTGACCATCTGGGTTTTAACTTATGTTGCATTTTCTCATGTAAATTTGGAGCAAGGATATGAGAGTTGTTGTAGGCTTTTAGGTCAGGATCTAGAGATTTGTAGTTGAAAGAAATTGGGAGATGAAGCTCCCAACAAGAGAAAGGGAATTAGAAAGTTTGAGATCCATTCTTGTACATCTTGACAAGAAGAGATCAACATGATTATTAACATGAAATACAAATGTCCTTCAATTCTCTTTTTCTGCAAAGCATGTGCAAAACGCTATCTTTTACTTGACAGCTTGAATGGTAATGAATGCTTAGTTTGCTTTGCTCTTTCAATTTCCTCTTCTGTGGGTGTGAGCCTCTGCATCGTTGATGTGCAGAATGGTCCGTAAATGATATGACAGTGATGAAGATTACCCAATTTTCCACAGCAGTTCAGTTTTTTGTGGTTGTGAAGACCAGAAATTCTTCAGTTTCCTTTGAGAAAGACCCAAAAATGAGTAAATCAAAATCAACCATTGCACTGATTTTTCTTCTTTCAAAAATCTAATCCGAACCCATCAGAGCAGTCTCAAAACTTAAAGTCAGAGACTCAGTGTTCAAAGATAGAAGGCTCTATTGAAGCCTAGACAAGTGTGTGTCCTTTGGCAGTATCTAATGTGTCACAATCAGGAACTGGTTTTACAACACACAAGTCTCCAATGGATGGACCCATTTTGATCCAAATTAAACAGTGCCAAAGACTTATTTATTTATTTATTTGCACTCATGAAGATGCTCAATTTAAATGGTTTCACACCAGACAAGATCATCTAGTGAAGTCTCAACCTTATATTATTGACCATCTCATCTGATAAATTGAGTGATGACAAGTTTCGTGATAGAGAGAAAAGGATCACACTAAATACCACAACCTGTCTTATGATTTTGAAGGGCCTCCCCAAACTGAAGGTTTGGTACAAAATTTATATCATTTTAGTGTAGAATTTGTAAAGTGACGTTTCATTTGAACCTCAACTTTAAAAGCCTACTTTAATATTTTATTAACAAAATAGTTAGTCTAGAAATATCAAATTAGTTTGTTTTTCTTCCAATCATAACTCTAAATCTAATAAAAAAAATTAAAAATTTGGAGAGTCGCCCTATTACATAATTTGTGATTTGGCATGGATATGATCATATGAAACGATTCTAGGTCGTTGAAACAACCAAATCTATTTGCAATGATTTTTTTTCCTTTGTGAATCTCATGTGGAGTCTGGTAATTTCAGTTTGGGCTCAAAAAACATGTATCGGAGGGAAGAACAAGAACCAAGAAATTGAAGAAAGAGAGTACTTAAATATATATGCACATATTTTACACCATAAGAAGCTACACAAACCCCTCAAACACAATTGACATTGAGTGTTGAAGAAATAAAAAAGAAGAAAAGCCAAGACAGAAGAAGCAAGGTGGGATCAGTAGCTGAGTTGAATGACCTCTTCAAACCTCTTCTTCATTGAACCAGAAGAAGCAGGAGAAGACCCTTTGTCTTGATTTTGAACACCCTTGTTGAAGAAGATGGACTTTTCCCCCAAAACCCTTTTCACCATCGATGAGAGCTTCACGTGATCAGCAGAAGGTGGAGATGATGATGACTGGAAATGGTGGGTGTGAGAGAGAGTCAACATTGCTGCTGTCGGTGCCATTGCTAATACAAAAAGAGTGTTCTGAGATTAGAGAAGGTTGGAGAGAGATGGATTTGTATATGAATGTGAGTGAAAAAGAGATCTAATTATATATGCAAAACTGAGAGCCGAGGTGGATGATTATGATTGTAAAACAGAGATAGAAACAATTGGCGATTGTGAGGATCATGTGTGGTCGGTCGCATGTGAAGCTGGGATATCCTGAGAATCTGTAAGGTCTGCTCTACTGTTATTCCTATGGACCAATCAGAGGTTAGAGATGTGGATAAGAGCTGTGGGGTTAGAGGTAGTATATAACTGGTCGCTGCTCGTAAGACTGACACAGGGTTGTTGGCGCGTGACACGTGCTGAATTGTGGTGTGGGTGAGGTTTTTAATATTTTTCTTTTTCTAAATAATTTTAACCCATTTCTACCAAATGGATTCTAATTTTTCCAATATTCTTTAGCAAATAAACAAATTACGAATTAAGTAACCTTATATTTTGTTCCATTCTTAATTACCCTAGTTTAAACCTTAACACCAGGGTCCACCATATACATATCAAGGCAATGTGTAGGACGTGTGTCCTTAAAATCTCCAAGAGAGAGACTTCAAAATTGATTATTAATTTTAAAAATGATTATTAAGTTTTTGCATGCGCTATTAGGGAGAATTTGACTAGTAAACTAGATTAATTTTAAGCTATCTAAGAAAATTAATTATTAAGATTTTGCGTGATTAAACTTGTATTTACATTTATGTTGTAAATGATAAGATGATCTGGATTTATCTTGTAAAAAAATTACCTTCAAAAGATATGGGGACAAATTGATGTTAAATTGGGAAATAATTAACCTTTATTATTTACAAGAAATAAAAAGGCTGCAAAGAATCAAAGAACTAGAACACAATTTGCTTGTCAACTGGAACACCAAGGGCCTTTTGATTATTACTATCTAAGTCAAAATTTAATTACAAGAAGCACTTTTATTTATAGTACATCCCAAAAAAAAAATCTAAAAAAACAACCTAAAGGAGAAATTGAATCAGACAACTAACTAGTATGAATTCAAGCAGCACAAATTTCTTTAATTTCCGTTGACTTTACTTCATCTGGAGCTGCTGGTTTTGACATGTCCACTGTTGTAACTTCATCTTCTTCTCCATCATCTTCAACCTCATTGAATCTGTCAACGCTGTGCAAGAATAATCCTGCAAATGTAGTTTTAGTCATAAATACAAGCACATGGCTTCAAGTTCATTATGCATGGGCATGAACATGAAGATTATTTCCGCCTGATATAAAATGTCTCTAAAACGTTTATTAAGCGATAATGAAATGAAGACGTAGCTTACCAATGAACCAGAATATGACTGCAGGAAGAAATATGGAGGTTAAGATAAGTGTTGACACTCTCCAATTTTGGGTATGATCCTGAAGGACATTGCAATAGCAAAACCATCAAAAATTGAGTTAGACGACAAAACATATATAAGTTCAACACTTGCAATGAATTGAAAGGAAAGGATGAAGGCGAACCTGGAGAACGCCAAAGAGTGGAGAGGAAGGCACATCGCCAAAAATGTGAATAGAAACGGTTGACATTGCCATAGATAGCGGTCTCAAACTCGGTTTAACACAATGGAGACATATGTAATTAACCGGGCCCTGCAGAGGAAAATATATGAAATTTATGTAGAGCAAGGGTCTTTGAGTACCTAGCACATGACAGTTATCAATGCTAACAAATAAAGTTGATATCAAACATAATCTATACCCTTCATAAACACAGTTCAGTTGATAAAGTCTGAGTGCAGATAAGAAGTGGGTCACTATTTATGAAGCTTGAAGAAGGAATTAATTCAGAAATAGTGTGTAATAAATAAATACAAAGATAGTAGATGTGTTTCATAAACACAGTTAAATTAAACACGAAAAAATCATCAGTGTCTGATTTTGCCAGGGTATGTATATGTATGGATGGATGTGTAGCAGTCAAAGAGGAAATTGCAAGATCTTGAACTGTTTTAGATTCAGGTTTGATATTCTGAAACAAGGATGGCATAGGCTCCAAATCATATGGTATCTATGTACTCAGTCTAGTCAAATTCAGTGTTGGACTCTGCAAGCTTATATATACTTAGCAATGTTACTTAAATGGCACAATATAATTGGTACACACTTTGATATTTATGGTTGCTGCAATATTGAATTAGAGAAGCTCAAACAAAAATAATATCTGCTTTAACTTTAAAGTTACCTGTGTGGCAAAGACAAGTAGTTCACCAATTGCAAAAAGGCCCAGGAAAATATAAATGTTCTTAAAACAAAATGCGGCAAAGCAAGAGATTGCCCCAAAAAATGTTACCACAGTGAGAAGCTGCAACAAATCGAAATGAGGAGGTCAGTGACGAAGTCACATAATATCATTGATCATAATGAACCAACCCAATAACCTTTGAGGGTATATTATTCGATGTCTTAGTAAAGTGGTTACCTTAAAAGCATTTGAAAGAGTAGAGTTTATACGATCCAGAGCATAACCTCCAGCTACTGTGCCCAAAACACCACAAACCACTGTAACACCTCCAAATGTTAGATCTGGACTTTTCTGCAGAAAGGTACAGAGATATGAGAGGTTAGATCTTTCAAACAAGGCAAATGAAATAAAAGTTGAACAAGTCAAAATTCAGATGATATTTTAACTAAGGGTGTACTGGTTTGAGTCTCAGACTTCTATGTTAGAGTTCTCTCAAGTTCAAAACCTACAATTGTCATATTGTAATGAAGGCAATCACTTACCATATTATAAATGTTTTTACCAGCCTTTGGGCCCCAATATGAATATGCACCAATGACAAAATTGTAGCATATGTAACCTGAGACACACATTTAGAAATGAACTAATTAAAATGTAGATACTTGGCAAAAAAGAGAAAGGAAAATACATAGAAAGGGAGCATTCTGAGACTGTTCTACATGAAGTCTCAAAAACTTAAAACAGATGCTGATAGGTCAAGCACAGTGAAAATACCTAGAACGTTTATCACGAAAACCTTTTCATGCAACAGCATTTTCATATCTTTAATAAACCTTGAGAAGGTAGAGATCCTGGGTGCTCTCTTTGCCCTGCATAAAATTAAAAAAAATCACTCGTATCAATCTAACATTATTCCAAACATGTCTACAAGAAGGTGGTTTACAATGGCAATGAAAAAATGTAGAGAAGTGTAAAATGCAATCTTGCTCTATAATTAGTGAATTTGAAGAGAAGTACTATTTGGGGCTCCCTAGCTATTCCCCAACAAATCAACTATATTACCATTGTGTTAGGTGAACACATATTAAGGGTACACACTATTTTTGAGCCAAGTCAAAGTGGACTGGCCCTACTGGTTCTGTTTGAACTATAGGCAAACACAACTATCTTGAATTGATTAGCCTGAGAATGAGATTGAAGATGAAATTGTGCAAAGAATCATACTTTTTCGATTAAGTGGAGCAGGCTAAGGTTTTTGACAGTACATACAACGAAGCTAATGCATTTTTTGAAAAGGTAGAGATATCACTCGTTTAGAGATAATTATTAAAGATTGTTACTGAAATATAAAAATTGACAAAAAAAAAAGGCACAAGTTTGATCAAACTGATCAAAAAACATGGGTGGAAAGCAGTGAGAAAAGACAATGAAGATAGATCAAGGTCAAATAAGGATTTGTGTAAACAACAGCTACTAAGAGTATCTGTTGAATTAACTATAATTGAATATTTGTTTTAAAAAACTATATATGATCTAACCAATCTAATACATTATCATATTGAGAAGAAGAAGAAAAATGTCATATGTATGAACTGAGATGAAGGATACGATGTCTCACTTGGCAGTTGAGCTTTTATTACCAGACTCTTCCTTACAGGAAAGCTTGCCCCCTTCAACCTTTGAGACCTCTGTATTTGCACAGAACAATTAATCCCAATTGCTAAATCTGTCAACTACTTCCAGTGCAGGATACTTACTATAATCAATAAAATATACCTTAATCACGAAATCTAACAACTGAAGGACAAACATATAAATCCAATAATTATTAACTATGGTAATATGGAACTTCTGAACTAGGAAAATCTAACAAGTTGCATGATATTCAAACTACTGCAGTAAATGTGCCCCAAAGATTTCAAGAACAAATCAATCCTCATTTGAGTTTTTAATTCATAACTGTGCTCCTCTTATGAAAAGGAGGGGGAGAGAGAACTGAAAATAGTTTATAAACTAATAACATATTATCATCAGAAGCAGTACCTTGAGCTCCTGGAACAGCTGTCTCAACATCCAGTAATTTCTGGGCAGAGGCAAAACCTACATTCAAAAGCTATTTAGAGAACCTCCCAAAATGCTACCAATTTCCCAAAACATAAACATGAAATTACACCCACCTTTCAAGTCCAGAGGTTTTATAACAAAACTAAGGATAACAAATGGAAGCATAAGTACTGCTTCCCCCCAGAATGCAAGTCGCCAATTGAGATGGCTTCCAACCTATACAATATAGACACACAAGGATTCTTATGTGGTCAATTTATAACATTAAAGTCGGAAGTGACTCAACTAAAGTACAATAAGTGCTCTCACCTCTCCACCATACATATAGCCAATTGCATATCCAGTTGGCATACACATGTAAAACATTGAAAGCCATGCCGCTTTCTGATACAATGACACAATAGAGATTAAGTATATTATCTTAGGTAACTAAGAGTTTCACAGATGATAACAACTCCATGGTATATTGAACAGTTACTGTTAAATGAGAATCGGCATCAAGTCACTAACTAAACTAGATATGAATGGTAAGTATAGGATATATCTCAATGCAGTGTTTAATTTTAACAATTAGTTCACAGATGTAGGAAAGTGGTTCAAGGACAGGATAATATAAGCACCATGAGATGGGAAAGGTGTGTGATTCTATACAAAGGGTGAAAGATAGATTACTTTCACACCAGTTGTCCATGTATAAACTCACACTGGGATAAAGAAAGAAAGCAAGTTAATTAAACTAATACACAGGTAATTAGAACTAAAACTCTAAGTAGAACCTTTCAGTTGGCTTCCTAGAAGTTAGGTTGCAAAATTCATGATTTCAAGAAAAAAAGGTTGCAAACTCAAGCTGTCCAGAAGTGCTTGAAGCATTCAAATGTAGAATATAAGAGTCATGTGCAAGAAATAGGATACCAGATGTCTTTAAAAAAATATACAAGAGTCAACAGAGCTAATATACGAGATTAAAGAAGCAAAACCTTTTCAACTGGGGCATTATCATCAATGAACGGAGCTGCAAGGCTTATAAATGAAGCCTCGCCAACACCAACAAACCTAGAACAATTAGCAATATTATAACAAGTGAAATGAACATGCAATTCATATTTATCTCATAGCCATGTACTGAAGTATTCAAAAACTATGAACTGAAGGTAATATACTTACATACGGCACAGAGCAATGGACCAGAAACTAAAGGAGCAACCACAACCAATTATAGCAACAGTCCATACTGACAATCCAACTCCAATAAGCCTGAATGGATTAAAGCTGCCAGATTTTCAAAATATATATTAGGAAAGCTTTAGTTTAAGATAACAACAAAGAAAATAACCCAAACATATATCTCTTTTATTCACTGAGTTACTAACATGAGGAAATAAAATGTTTACAAGAAACAAAAAGGAAGTACCTCTTTGCTAACGTTGCAAATATTGGAGAAGACACCAGAAGTCCTACCATGAAACAAGATGATAGAGCTCCATCTTCAAAATTGCTTAAATTAAATGTCCCCCTATTACAAGTAATTACAATGCAGCAACAAAATCAAAGATCATTTAATATAACTGACATGAAACAGAATGAACGAAGTTTCAGAAAGATAAGATCATTATGTCATGTCCCATCAGAATAAACAAACACATATCATTTTAGGTCTTAATACATAAATTCCACAAGTTAGCAGGCATATGCTTTATATCCAGATTCGGATATCCCCCAGAATAAATCAATAACTAAGAGCTGTGGCACAGGAAAATTAGTTTTGTAGTTTTAAATGAATGCTTTGATGTAAGCCTTACTGTATTCCGCTACCACCACTGCATTTGCCATTTTTGCAAATTTTGCTACTCCCATTCACACCATTACTTGCAATTGCTCCTCTGTCCATGTAATTTATCAAATTAATGATACAAAATATAGTGAGAAGCCTGCAAAAACAGCATTAGGAAGCTTAGATAAGCAGAGAGTATCCAAAAGAAGTAGCATCATTACAAACAGAATTAAAAATTCTTCCAATGGGTCAATTTTTTTGCAAACAGTTGCCAATTATTGTCATAGATTATAAGTGTACCTGTCATGGACAAACAAAACAAAACAAAATTTGGGCAAACAAAAAGCAAAAACAAAGTAAAGCAACAACGGCTAATCACTATCTGACGTCTTGTATACTTTCTACCAGCTGAAATGGTTTTTTTTTTTCCTTTTCCTAGTGAAATATAATGAATTCCTTCTGCTTCTAATTAGTAGAGTATAGTGACCACTGCCCAACAACTAAGTGCCTCGGCATGTAATCAATTCTGTCAAGGATGTAGAGTTAGCAGAATCCAGTTGGTGAAAAAAACATATTTTCAAGTTTCTCCACTGAACAACATGACCTAGGTATATATTCCCCTAGTCTGAACTGCAATATATATATTTTCTGTAACTCCTCTCTTCCCTATCTACCTAGCACAATTAGAGAGGTTGTCTTTACTTAATCAACCCAATAAGGAACTCCACTAGCACAAAAGAAATGGGAATAGCTCTCAACTTCCGTGTCATCAATTGACCTAAAATTTAGCAATTCAATCAATCAAGATAAATTTTGGTTGCTAGAAAAAAATGAGAGAAAAAGATGAAAGAAAAAAAAAATTCATTTTGCACATTATTCATAATAAGCACAATGAAACCAATTGCTTGAGTGAACAAAACACCCAATTTGATCCTCATCTAACCCAAAAAAACCTCAAATTCAATCTCTCCACAGAAGCCAAAAACTCAAAATTCCGAGACCCAGCTCCTACTCTACCCATAATTCTCAGGACCCAAACAGGCACCAAAAACAAAACAAAGATGAGCATAGTAAGTAAAATTCAACCTCTTCGGAGTGAACCACGAAGGCTTCTTAGCTGACAATGCGGCTGAAGCTCCAGCCACGACATCTCTCACGGTAGCCCTCGCCGGAGGGTTCGGATCCGCCGTAGCAGCCTCCGACTTCGGCGGCTGTTCTCGTTGCGCCATCGCAAGACGGCTCTGCTACGACTTCGCTGAGGTTGGCGAACCCTCTCGGATTATGCTTCGCGAATCAGAATATTTGCTTCCAGAAAATTACTATTTCGTTGCCACTTTTTTATAGGGATCGGTAAATAGGAAGATCTTCATATATATCTTTATATTTGAGTCGAATCAATTAGTTGCAACAGAAATGTTTTCGAAATTGGAATTCACTTTTCAGATGATGATGATGATCTAGTGTGTTTACTCTGGCACTGAGTTGTTGGGTGGTACCTGATGCGATTGAGACACGTGTAATAGGAAAAGGTTTTGATGGCCAATGACGAGTTGCCATGTAAGCATCTGGGTGGGGCCAGTGGAAGGTGACGTGGAGCTTTCAAGCTACTGATAAGAAGTGAGTTGAAAGAGATAGAGATTGTGGCTCATGTCAAATAAAATGAAGATCAGTTTCCTAGATAAAACAACATAAGTGAAGTCAGCATGAAATAGTTGTATCACGTTTTAAAACTAACGTGCATTTTATAATTCTGTCATGGGTAAATTACATAAAACCGTATAAACATCCCAATTTTTATTAATTATTATATAAATTCTTGCTTTTGTTTTTAGACAAAAAAAAATATGTCAAGTTTTGTTAGATTTTAAAGTAAATAACAAAAATATTCTGATTTCCTTTCCAAATTTGTAAAAGTTGTCACCCAACCTTAAACATAAATAAATACATGATTAATAAAATAAAAAATCACAAAAAATCTACATTTATAAAAAATAGTTTAAATATTTATTATTTTCTATAAAATTAGTTTAAACATTTA
>JAYMSW010004492.1:0-10939 GCA_036897725.1 Erodium texanum | reverse complement strand
TGCATTGTTCAATTTTAATGAACAGTGAAGGGCACTCTAGATTTTTCACTTTGAAAATGAACTGTGCACTGACCATTTAATGTTGGGAGAGCTGTAAATAACATTTTAAAGTTGAGAATAAGTATGTACAAAGGCTAATAGTAGGAGTTAAGTATATGCAATTATCCCTTATTTCTTTCATGAATTCCAAATTGTCAAACTAACTCTAAGTCCTTTAATCAGTTCCAGACTCCTAGAGGCATGCGCTGCAGTTTGTGTGTTTATGGATCAAACTGTGCCTAAGTTAGTTAGAGTGAGGGGAAGGGCTGCCAATGGTGTACCCAAGAGCTGGACAAAAAAAAGAAAGCTCAGGTATATGTTACCTTCCAAAACGTGCAGCCCAATGAAGAGCAGTCCACCCATTAATGTCACGGAAATCTGTACCGACTCCACAGCTTAGAATAGGGTTTAAGGCCCACTCAAAGCCCAATCCAGCAACCATGTGTATTACCCCTTGCTCTTTTTTGGACAAGGGGCAACTCTGCTGGTCATGTCCATCCTGTGGTCTAGATAAAAGCCACTGCTGCAACTTGTCCTTCAGAAGTTGCTCAAGAAGCCAATCAATAGTAGTAGATGAAGCCCCGTTGCCAAATAAAAGAGACTCTATCACATGACCCCATGAATCATCATCAACTTTCAGATTTCTCAGTAATTGACGTCCTGATCCTTCATTGTCGCCTTTCTGGGAGGATGAATCAGAAAAAAGAGCTTGCACAAATCTGACCAGTAGTAACAGCTCTTCTGCACTTTTCACGGGCTCAGTCTGATGTAGACTGCCGTGAACATAACTACTAGTCTTAACACGATACTCGAACTCCCTGACATCACTGCAGGATTCTCGGTTTCCAGAAGTAATGCAGAGACTGACCTTCCCAGGAGAATGGTGAGGAGCTTCACAACAGATGACACCTTCCTGAATGATCTGAACAGGGACTTCAATGTCTCCAAACATACACTTCCATGCAGATTCTGATGGATCACAGAGAAAAGATCCAACAACAATGACCTGCAGCCCACATAGTGTTTTTAAAACTTTATGTTCAGTTACTATAACTAATAGCATAACCAGTAGCAATTTATGAAAATATTCCCAAATGGAAAACTCTGAAACACTACATCATATAGTCAGCATTGTCAACTACAAACTAAATAGTTCAGGACCTTCAGATAAGGTTTGAAAGTTGGACATGACATAAGATGTTGACTAACATATTTGAAGGAAATTATGAAAACAAAACAAATACCTTTGTAGCCTCATTAGTGTAACCCCATTCAGGGGATATGTCCCGAATCGTAAAATTTTGTTTTCGTGCAACGGTCAAACTTGAAGCTCCTTGAAGTGGCATTGCAATATGGCCTTGATCATAAGACATTGGATAGAAATTGGTACTCTGACTTTCCATTTGAGGAGAATATGCGGGATAGAAATTTCCAACTTCTTTAGGCAGCAGCATAGAAGCTGTTATAACAAGTGGCATGTCATGGATTAATATAAATTCAATGGATGCAAAAAAGTGCAATATTAAGTTGATATCAAGAGCAAGGAAACCATACAATTTTGAAGATTATTTCCGCCCATGTTCTCCTGTGACTCAAATCCTGTTGATGTCCAGGATAAAGAATCTTTACGCCCATACAAATTTGCATTTCTTACTAACTGATGGTGATGAGGCTTTCCATTCTCACCTACAGACAGTGATCTTATAGCTTAAAGATCTATCGATGCCACTACATATCAATTGTGCAAAAAAACTTGTAAAAGCAAAATAATCAAATCCAATAACAAAGATAACCAAAATGTCTGCAAAATACAATTTAACATCCACTAGAACTGAATAGAGCAAGACTATATATTAAAAAATCTTCCAAATGTGGTGAAACATTAAATGTTTGCTTTCTTGGCCAAGGGCCAAGATTCAAACCCACTAGACAGTGGTCTTGATTATTAGAAAAGGAATTTAAATTATCCAAATGAAACAAAGAACAAACCTGCATTTTGAATTGTCGCAGCATTGTTTGGATGATCCCACATCCCTGCATGATCACTAAACTCATTTAACTTATATTCAGGTGCATGCAGTAAACTTGAAGGGTCATTCTGCTCGGAGGCTTCCCTTTCATATTCTGCCACAGCCGAATAATGCAGATCGTCATCCTGAATGCTGAATGGAATGTTTTTGATACTGTCCTCATTCAAACTCAACTGTTCCTCAAGCCTTCTCAAGGCTCGACTAACCTCAAGCTCAGATGAACTACTTGACTCTCCTGTTCTATCAACACTATCTAAGTGATCATTCCACTGGTTCTGTATGGCTATCTTAGAACTAACTTCTACAGAGTCAGGACTAGCTATATTCTGAGACTGCTCATGAAAATCACTAATTATTGAGGTAGAGCCTGGATTATGAGTAGTATATGAGCCAGGACTGAGACTGAACGTAGGTGAGGATCCTGGTGATGAATAAAGATCAGAACCAAATCTAGGCTTTCCCTGCACCACATAAACCCAGTCAGTGTCAGTGACCTTAATACAATCGTAAGTTACTAAAAAAAACCTGATATCACAAATAATATTAATACCAAAAAGTAGTAGAAAAAATTCTTTACAGGTTCAAGCCCTTTCAGGAAGCTGTTTAAATTCAAAGCTTCCTAGAATGATATGGCATCCTCACTAAAGAGGGCAAGATTGCAGAAAGTCTATGTCTTTCTTTTCAAGAGATAAAAATGGAGTGTGGCAGTGCTAGGTCCAGAAGACATAACACTACACTTAAGAGTGAAAACAGAGCCCAATAGAACCGGTAAATCAATCTCTAGTGAAAGCATTGTCCACCAAACACAATGAATGAGACACATTTGTGAGATGATATAAAGTGATTCTACAAATACTAAGCCATTTATTGCAGTAAAAAAAAGTATTTTCTCCACAACCAGGTTATAAAACCTCACCTCAGATATCTCTCTGTAATGAACGAGAACAATGTGCTCATGTGCTCTGCCAAGAAAATAAGTGTGAACTCTCAATCACATTCACCATAAGTAATCCTGGTAAACTATTCATCACATATGTTAAAGCATCACATTACGAGTTATAATTAACTCAATGTGGTAAACTATGGAGAAGTTCAAGCAATTCTTGACACATGAATAATACTTTAATAGTGTACACAGTACATAAAATAGATAGACACTCACGGATCCAGCATCCAGTAGCTACGCCTCTGAAAAGTAGGGTTCTGTTCTCCATGTGCATAATAACAATTCAGAGCTTCAACATTGCCAACCTACCCATATAAGATTAAAAATGTCATCCCACAGACTCAACAAATCAATACATAAAACTTCAGAACAAAATAAATAAAATGCATAAAAACCTAAACTATCAACATTATGCAAACAAGATGATTTGACAGTATTCCAGAATGAATAGTATTATCAAATATGTATATACCACGCGACTACCGAGAGCAATAAGATATTGTTCTTCTAATAGGTCTGTTGCAGCCATTTGGAATCTTTTCCTTTGTCAGACATCAGGCCTTAGCAATATGAGGCGTAAGCCTCAGTACATGAGTTTTTAAGTCTCAGTGTGATTTTTTACCGCCTCGCCTCAAGGCGTAAGCCTCGAAAGCTTTTTAAAACTATGGGCCTTACGGGATGTTTAGACACAGTAACATTATGCATTTGCAGAAAGAGAACACATGCATGGAAAACAACCACTATACAAGGCAATTAATATTTACTCATCCAGTTTCAACATGGACAGATAGAATGCAATCTTAAAATCTAAAGAAGCTTCAATATAGCTCTAGTTATGTACGTGTCTTTGATGGCCACTAAGGTTGCGTCTAGACTCTTGAATTTTTATGAAATATTTAATTTCAAATATAAATTCAATGTATGGGCACTAATCTATGATGTTTCAAGCGAGCAGGTAAGGGGTTGTCATTTGAAATACCTTAATCTTGTTGTGTTTTGAAGTAAATTCAATTTGAGCCAAGTACAGATTCATTGGCTACTCAAATACTGGATTTGGCTCAAATTGAACATTTCAAAACAAACCATAATGCAGAAATTGAAGTAATCTACCAAATTGTAATCATAATCAATGTAACAAATGCCAGGCTTCCATAATTCATTTTCGACAAACCTTAAGCCGCTCATGTGCTTCCCCAACAGTTCTCCCGTCCTTCTTTTTACGCCAACTATGACCATCCTTTCGGAAGAACCGAAGGACCCTCTTGTTAAAAAGAAACAAAGACCCACCTATTGAATCAAGCCAAAGCCAATCAGAAACATAACTACATATTATCCACTACAGTATATACCATTAGAATTGAAAACTTATATGCATATTTAATTAACCACATATTGAATTTTAAAAAAAAACAGGTAAAAATGCAAGCTACAGAGTCTGCTAGAAGAAGAAGCTTTACTGGTAGGCATTTGAGGTGGTTCTTCAGTGAACTGATACTTGTCATGATTCTGCAAAATGAACAGAACCTCCGCAGGCCTCAACCACCGCGATTGAGCTTCTCTATACAGTGTGGCGATATCATATCCTGAGATTTTCTCACACAAACTAAATTAACCACATAATGCGCAAATTCAAAAACAAAATCAAACAACAAAAATCTCATAACCTCACCTGATTGCATCTTCCTGAAACTCCAAACGAGTGGCGAAACTAAAAAAATTACAGAGAAATCTTTGAACCCATTTGCTGTTACCAATCTCAACTCTCGAGGCTTCGATTGAAGGCTGTTTTGCACCTAAATCGAAGCAAGAGGCTCTAGATTTCTCCAAGGAGGTAAAACAACAGTGCCGACGGGAGCAGTGCACCGGATCGGCTGAGACCGTCGCCGGAGAAATTGAAGATTCGGAGTCGGGGGCTGAATCAGATCGCGCTCGAACCAGTTGAGCCCCAAAAATGGACAGCTGAAACACAGAGAGGGATTGACTTCAGTACAGTACGGTTGGGACTTGGGCGGGCTTTATGGGTAATGATTCGGTGCAACGCGTATAGAATAATGTAGATTCTCTCTGGTGTGATTATTATGATTGGCTTTGACCCTCGAAGAGTGAAAAGACTTTTTTACCCCACCTAGAAAACAAAAGTAGAGTAGTTGAGGCACAGAGTGGAGGGTTAGTTTAGGCTAAAATGACTCCATTAAAATTGATTTACAAGGCAATCAAGACAAAAAAAAAAAAAAAAGGTTATTGTAATCAAATGACAAAATTATCCTCTTTGCAAATAATTAAGGGTAAAGATGTCGAGGTTAAAATTGTTAAGGTTTAATGCATGTCGAACGATATATATTTAGTATTGTGTTTAATTTGACTTGAAAAAGTTTAAATGTTAAGCTTAAATTCGATTTATAATTCAACTCATTTTTTTTATCAGATAATTCAACTCATTAATTTTATAATTTATCATAATATATTTATATTATGAATAACGAGTGATTCGAAAATCTATTTTTAGATTAAGTTTAATCCCGGTTCTTTCTTTTAAAGAACTTGACCTTAAATTTGATTTAACTCAAACTAAATAAAAAAATTATTTTAATTGAAAATTTAAGAAATCGAGTTTAAACTACTTGTTTACTTCTTAATTAAGGGGTTGTCTTGAAGTATATGATATAATTTGTAGTGGCAATATGGTGAATTTACACTTGGACGCAGGTATTATGGGTAAAAAAAATAAATAGAGCAAGTGGGCCCAATGGATGAGTGGGTTCAGCCTTTTGATGATGAGCTCTAATATAGGAATATCTTAAATTATGAGCAGAGCAAATTAATCGAGCACGTGGAAAATGTACATTCTATATATTTTCATGTTTAAGTGCTTTATGTCAAGATCGATTTAATGCCTCGTGACTAATGTTGTTCCCAAGGCCCATCATCGAGTCCTGGTTACGATATATGGGCCTGAAAATCCGTTATGACCCAATCAGAATACTTTCGGACCGATTTTGGTAAGTCCAATCTTAAAAACTGGCCGAGAAGCCCAATCTTCATCTGTGTTATTTATCCCATGAGAGGGATTACTTCGTATTGAATTTTCTACCGCAGTGTTAACGAATCGAATCCAACTCAATTTTATCAGATATCAAGGCTAATGAGAGGGTGTATTTTATGTTCAATTTTTACCTAGATGTGTGTAAGCGAGTCTCATCAAGCCTATTTTTGCCGGAGCTCGCTTTACTTGAAAGAAAAATTGTTTGTATTGGACTCAAACGAGTTTATATAGTTAAATTTTAAAATTCGACTTGACTTGACTCGATTCGATTACTTAATTTTAATTATATACTTGACTGAATGTTAAGAGATTTAAACTACTAGATTCGTTTTTTAACCATAAATATCAATTAAGATTTATTTTAATTATATTGAATAAAAATATATGATTAAATGTTAAATTAATCGACCCGTCGAGTCTTGAAAAGTTAGGTTGAAATTCGGCTTGTTTATCGAACAAATCTAATCCTAAACTCGAACTCAACTTGAGTTCAATTATAATAAGTTTGAACCGAATATTTATCGGATCCAACTCAAACAACTTCTATCATATTTTGATCAATGGATTCGATGAACACTGTCCTAATTTGTTTTAACAAAAGTTTGATTCGTAAATAAAACTATACTATCTACTAGAAATATATAGCGCACCACTACTATCTTTGTCTACACACAAACTAAGCAACAAAGCTCAAGCACCAATTCCCCAAAAACAAAGCCTTTTAATTTGCTTCGAGAAGACACATTCTGTACACACAACTAAACTCATTAATTTAAACTTAACACAACACAAACTGCACAAGTTATCCCCCATAAGTCACGTGACACTCACGAACCAGCCACGTGCCAACTTGCTTCCGACCAAAGCCTCCTCCACAGCCAACTGTATATAAGCACGTGCCATTCCCAACCCAACCAACCATCGCATCTAGCTCTCTCTCTCTCTCTCCGACAAACATCATCAAATTCTTGTCTGTTTATTAAGTGACTCCAAACGATGTCGGATTGGGGACCGGTGTTCGTGGCGGTGGTGCTGTTCGTGCTGCTGACGCCGGGGCTGCTGTTCCAGCTGCCGGGGCACCAGAGGTGCGTCGAGTTCGGCAACTTCAGGACCAGTGGAGCCTCCATTCTCATCCACTCGCTCCTCTACTTCGCGCTCGTGTGTGTGTTTCTGTTAGCGGTTAGGGTCCACGTCTACATTAGTTAACGATATCCTCGTACCTTGTCGTTACATTTGTCTTAACACAAAAGTTTACGAAGTTGATCGAGCTTCGTTAGGTCTCTAACTCTATCCTCACGGGGTTAGTACTATTTGGTGTTCACGACGTTTGGTTTGGTTTCTTTTTTATTATTTGTACAATGTTGTGTGATGGTTTTTATATGTTGTCGATTGGTTACTTTTTGTAATGTGGTGTTTTTAAGTTTCTAAATTAAATGGATAATTAAAGTTTAAGTTCACTTATTCAAGTTTAGTCTTACAAGATCGGATTTTGAATTATTTTTCTTAAACGAGTTTAAAATCCGTTATAATGTTGTTACGAAATCTAGAATGTTATTGTCTTGTATTGTACGTTATTAATAGTTCAATATATACATTTAGAGATTAGATTGGAAATTTTTGTTGAAATTTCACGTAACATGATCGATCATTGATATGCTAAGAGAACTTAGACAATAGAGCTTGCTTAACTATTTATTTATTACATTATGCAGATAAGGTAAAAGCAAGTAGTAACTAACAAATATCTGAATCAGAAGCGAGGCCCAGGAGGCCCAAATGGGCCCGGAGGTCCTTGAGGCCCACCAAACATAGGCCCACAACAGCTCTCAAAGATGCAGCAGCAACACAGCACGTAGAAACTGCATATCAAACACAACATTGATCCCACATTAGCACACCAAAACCACAAACTGTACTATATGTATAAACCGACTCGTGGTTAAAAACACAGTGTAACGGACTTACCACGAGGAAATAAGACTGCAAATACCGCTGCAGAGAAAATCGAAGCAACCGCAAGGACCCGGCCCTCCCGGAGGTCCTCCCGGCGGTCCCCAACCCGGCGGCATTATCTCACAAACCGATCAATCAATCTCACCCCAAAACCTCTCAAAGGTCACCAAGCAACTGAAGTGGACTTGCAGTCTAGGGCATGCCTTGCTTATATAGGCCATTTCAGGACACAACATTAATGGCTTAATCGCCAAGTGTTCTTGAAGTTTCGAGGACGTTCTCGGACTGGTAAGTGAGACATTGCATATACAACGGCTTTTCTTCACTTGATTCAACCTAACGGTCAACTGTAATTCAAACACATTTGTTATGAATTGGGAGGTTTCTTCACCGACAAGGCGGGTGTACCCACCTCAATTATTTGGTTTTGCAACGCATTTAGTGATACACACCATAACCCTATGAGGCTATAGGACGATTTGGTGTATCTATGCTAGGCGCCAAGAGGAAGCCTGTTGGTCGGCGCTATAAACCTATGTTAGGGATAGTTTTGGTGTTAGCGTCGAGTGAAAAAGGATTGACGTCGGCCCTATTTCAATCCCGGTTATCTACAAGAGGTCGATCCCACCGTTGACGTGTCGTCTCGTGAGACGATAGTCTTTGTTTTGTTTTTATGCTAAATAAAAAAATAAATTAAAACTATTGGTGTAGGCATTGGGGAGACGATACCAATGACCCTGTTTTCATGTTAACTTCGACACTTGTGAGCATAGTGACCTCCACCCTATCCGACGTGCCGCACTATCACCGATGACCCGTAAGCTGAGAAAAGCTTGTCTAGAGCTAAATTGTCCCTTACTTAACTAAATTATATAATATAAACACGATACTAAAATAGACAAATCTTCTATAAAAAAAATAAATCAAAAAACCTGTTGTAAGAAGCTATTCTTTTATCATACATAAAGTTTTTTTTTGTTTCTTTTTTGTCATAAAATGATTTTTATGCTCTAAACAGTGGATACCCCCGGGGGTGGAATATCTACTACCCGAGTCGGTCTACAAAAGACAGATATATAAAATGACCGTTGAACAAATCTATATTGCTATCTACGAATTCTTCAAACTTTTAAATGAATCGAATATTAATATATTATACGAAAACGATTTATCCCTTAGACCTTCGTAATACGGAAATAATCATACACAATTCAAGATAATAATAAAAAATACCCCATTTTGGATTATATATCCTTGTGTGTATTAGATGAGTTTCCCAAGACATAAACAAACAATAATAAGTTGAGTCACATAACAGAAATAAAATAGATAGAAGAAAAAGGGAACAAACCCTCATATTCTTACATAGTGAGATTTGCACATAATAGTTCCAACAAAGGAACAATGTCCACATATTTTCAGTTACATGTCAACTAAACAGTTATAGACATTTCTTGCATTAGAAGCCAGACAAGTATTTTTTGCTGTGTATGTTAGGTAGGCAGCAATGGCCGTGCAGCCCCATCTTCAAGCTTGACATAACTATGTTCTCTCTAACTGTGAATTCATCATAAAAGCTTCCAAGCTGCGGCGTTAAAGGAAAATCGATCAGTAGTTATCGAACAAATGGCATATCAGACTAACTATTCATGAAACTCGACTGATTGAAACTGTTGTCGCTATAGCAATAGTGAAACACAAGCATAGAATTAGAAGCAATGCAATTAGAGGAAACTTATGTCCGTTCACTTGCATAAAATGGGTAATTATTTCTTGGATTCATCAATATAATAAACCAATAAGTCATTGTGCATAAGTCAAACACACCAAAACGGATTAAATGTGCATCATGAAATCAACCAATAAGGTGAAGTGGATTATAAGCTACCAACTGAATCATGGAAAATGCAGAAAATAATGTGTCCATTGAATGGGTTCTCAAGGTTGGAAGGTGATTTTTAAATAACAATCAGAGAATAGAGCACATTCAACAAGGGATTTATCAAAACCAAGCCATAAGGATGGTGAGGCAGAAGAGAAACAATAACACTAATGGTTTCATCATTGGCGCTCACACTAAAAAGTTTCTGACCAAAACTTCGAGCTTCTACTTTTAATAGAACACGAACAAAAGAGAGACAATACTGCATTTGTACATATCATACCTTTCTAAACTAAGAATCATCATGCAATCGAGGATATTCGATGAACTATGAACTACATCTAATTCTATAACATGCCAGCATTTTTTTGCACAAATGATTCAACTGTTGCAAAGAATTCAAGCAGAATCATATATATATATGTAACCAGCTTCCCACAAACAGGTTCATTTAATTTCAATTCATAGAAAAATCACCTTCCAATCTTGTTCGTGAGTACAATTTACACACATATAACAAATTCCCTATAGTCTTCACTTCAAATCCAACAAAATCTTACTATACAGGAAACAATTTTTGTTCAATTCAAGGCAAATGAAGAACAAACGGAGCATTTTTCTATGACACAACAATCAATAAGTTAATCATATACAACCAAAGCTTCGAGAAAATGAAAGCACAGATTGAATAAATTACAAATCCAATATATAAACCTCAATATCTAATAATCAAACAGATAAAATTAAACCCAATGAAAATGAAGGCACAAATATAATAAATAAAAGTCAAAAATCTTACCAGAAATGTTCTTTCTCGGCGGCGATGACGAAGAAGCTGTGGCATAGCAAATAATGGATCGACCCAGCATCGAGAGGCTCGAGACGATGCCGACCACATAGAACACCATCACCAATCCGAAGATCCAAGGCATCAACATGAACCCGATGAAGAACGTAATCGATCCGCAGAACATCATAGTCAGCGAAATCCCCAGAAGCAGCGAAGCGAATCCCGCCGGCGTGATCTTTGTCATTGGCCGTCTCGA
>JAYMSW010004491.1:0-10941 GCA_036897725.1 Erodium texanum | reverse complement strand
TGCGTGCCCCCATACCCGCCCCCCCCTCCTTGAGCCCCTCCCCCAGCACCGTCATCACTATTGGGGGCACTTCCACCATAACCACCATAGCCATAGCCTTGATTCCCATAGCCAGAGGCTCCACCTGGGGATTGACCCATTGGAGCAGATACACCACCACCGCCACCTGAAGCATTCCATGGACCTGCAGATCCATAACCTGCACTTGCACCATACCCGTATCCAGAAGGGGATTGACTGCTCCAATTACTTTTCATGGCACCAGGCACACCACTTCCATAGCCAGCACCAGGAGCATTTGGGTTTCCATAAGCTCCAGCAGGAGCACCAAATCCAGCACCGGCAACAGCATAGCTTCCATAACCACCATAACCCATAGCATTGCTTGCTGCTCCATAGCCATAACTGGGAGCGACATATCCAGAATATGGAGGAAAACCACCAGGAGTAGCTTGAGGCTGCATATACCTATTGCTGTCAACTCGACCTTGAAAACTATTTGCATTTGAACCACCATAACCACCTTGATAGCCTCCGCGTCCCCCACCACCTCCAGGATTTGCTTCTTTTGGGAGGGCCTTCTTCACCTCTACAAGTTTATTGTTCAATTCATGGAAGGATTTCTGTACAACTTTATCAACTGCTTCTTCTGTGTCGAAGGCAATAAATCCAAACCCACGAGGCCGTTGAGTGTTCTGGTCATACATTATTACTACATCCTCAACATGGCCATAACTTTCAAAATACATACGGAACTCATCTTCTGTCAAGGTGGAAGGCAATCCTCCAACAAATATCTTGTTTGTCCTAAAGTTACCTCCCCCTCCAGGGTTTCTTCCAGCATTTCCAGGTCTAGAGGAACTGTGCTGTTCGTCTCTTGATAATGCCTTTTTCGCCTCTACCTGTAAACAGTCAAAATTGAAATTACATGCTTGAAAGCATTCATTCATGTGATTAATACATAAAAGCAACAGGAAGAATGAAAATTGCAATTCGAGGACCACAATTTAAAATGGCAATAGAAAAAGCTCTTCTGGTGGATCACTTTCTAAAACCTATGTCACAGTTCACATCTTCCAAACAATTCTACAGAGAATAATATAAACATACTCAAGTAAACAGCTCACAACATAGCATATTTTAATTTTAGCTACACAGTTAGGTAGCAAAATGCTATAATAGAACAACCTCAAAAAGGAAAACAAACTCCACCTCTTCAGTGATCAAGTAAGAAAACCCCTTGGCTCAATACACATTGTGCCTCCCCTCACCAACCCAATCCCTGAATTATTTTGGAGGGCACAAGCCACCAAAATTGAATACTTTCAACATCACCAGAGAATGCCTGAATCCCCCAAACCCGAGCTTTTAAAATCAAACACGACTTGAATCACTAAACCCAGCACTGAACCTTACCACTTATAGTCAATATAGATTTAACTCATATCGATCTCACCAGGTAACTATTCCACGTATATCTCTATCAACCAAACTCTGAACCTTACCACTTATAGTAACCAATCAAGTAAACCACAGACCCACTAAACAAAATCTAAAAACCACAAAAACCCAGGAACTAAATCCCCTCAAAACCGTACTTGATGGCACCATACTAAAATCAGTTTAAGAGAAACACAAAGGAGACATAAATTCACATAATAGCAAGTAGAAAGACAAACCATTCGACCGTCAATAGAGTGCTTGTCTTCAACCACGCGATCGAGAACGGAAGGATCGGAGAAGATGACGAACCCGAAGCCGCGGGGTCGGCCGGTGATCTTGTCGCGCATGATTACGGTTTGGGAAACATCACCGTAAGAGCTGAAGTACTCGGCGAGCTTCTCCTCGGTAGTCTCCCAAGCTATCCCGCCGATGAAGAGCTTGCCTTCATCCGAGTCCATTGTTCTGATTCTCTCTCACTCTGCACACAGCTTCTCTGTCTCTGTGAGACGAGAGATTGGGACGAAAGTGAAATGAGAGAGGACTCGGGGAGAGAGAGAGGGGAAGGAGCTGAGCTAGGGTTTGCTGAAACGACGTCGGATCCGCTTTGCCTTTGTGGAAGAAATATCTGTCCGTCGTCGGGTACACTGGCTTTAAACGGCGCCGTTTCAATAGAGTATGCTAAGCATTAATTACATGATATTTGTTCATTATTTCTAATTAGATTCCTGTGATTCCTTATCTATGTATATTAAATTTATTTGGACAATTGCAACATATTAAATATAGCAATTAATTCCAAAAAACAAGATTTATAATCAAATCGATAATAATATTTTTATATATTCAATTTAAATCATAACCAAGCTGAATATATTAAAAAAAACAAGCTAAAAAAATAAAGATCATCCATATATTACAAACTCATTCAATGTTAACTATCTTATTAGTTATTACCATATTTTATGACATCTATAAATATAAATATTTCAAAATTAAAACTAATATTGTACTTATTGGAAATAATAAAGTTAGGTTAAAATTAAATAAAGTTTGGAAGAGGAGACATACGTTATTACGTTAAGCATCGATCATGAAAGATCCATCAAAAAAGTTGATCTGAAATCAACGACAAACACGCCTCCTACAGATCATCAAAACACGCGCTCCTTATGATCAGCTAACGGACGGTCAAGATGCGCTCATACAGAAACTCACGTACGTTAGTCCAACTCACTACCATGCCCACGACGTGACGTGTTCACAATCGCGGAGGTTTAATTGTTGTAACGGTCACTTCCGCCATTTTTTTATATTCTTTAATCTCGAGAAAAAGGAAGAAAGATTAAACAAAGCCCTAAATCCCCAATTGGTTTCAATCTCTTGACCGTTGTTGGGTTTGGGTCGAATTGGGTCCCTTCACTTTCTACTTTTCCACATTGGCCTTTAACGACGCTCTTCAATTTAGGAAAGATATATATGACACGATGAAGAAGATCCGTTAGATCGATTCTTTGTCTGGAGAAACCGATACGTTACTGTACTGTGTCTGGTTTTGGACTGACATCGAGAGGAAGAAGAAGGGAGAGTTGCGTGATGGGTTGCTTTCTTGCGTGTTTTGGTTCATCCAAAGATCGGAGGCGCAGGGAGCAGAGCATCAGGAGGGCTCAGCATCGAGTCCAAGTAAGATATTACTTGTTCAATGTTGATCTATTTCCAGTTTTGAAACACCCTTTTCTCGAGAAAATTTGTGGGTGTTTGGATAAGTTTTCCTGGAAAAGAAAGGAATTTAAAAGTTGCTGTTTTGGGTTGGTGAAGCAATGGGTTGTGAAAGGATGGGGATATGGTTTTTGCCCTTGTCTTTTCTAGGTAGCCAAACAGTGCTTGGTTTTAATTTTATGAAACTGTTGCAGAGATGTCCAAGTCCCAAGCCTGTGCATGTTCAGCTACCTGTCCCTTTGAAGCAAGTCAGTGCAGAAGCTCTTGTTGATCCAGTGCCTGAGTTTCAGTGAGTGACTTATTTTCTTTCTCAGATTCTGTAATGGATTATTATTGGTGTTAGAAATGGAGCTTTTTATGTTTTTGTTGAAATTGATGTTGTTGTTGGCTATGTGAATTGCTTGGTTTTAGATGCAAGGATGAGCAGGTGGAGCAACTGAGCTTGAATGTCCAGAAGAGAGTGACATTTGATTCAAATGTCAAAACATATGAGCATGTTGATGATTCACACGATGAAGTTACTGATTGTGCACAAGAGACAAAGAATGGAGTAGTAGCAGCTAAGGAAGATCTTATCCAAACTCAATCTTCCTCTGAAGATAGCTCAGTCACAAGTGCAAGATCTTATCCTCCAAGTCATAGGTATCAGAATTGCAGAGAAAGTGACGATGAAGGTGAAGATATGGAGTCCGATTTGAGTGATATTGATGAAGATGATGGTTTGTATGATGATGATGATGATGAGGGAATGGTACTCTTGAGGTCGGAAATCAGTGCTGATCAAGTGATAACCGAGGAGGTGCATAGTACTGAGATGTTGCGTGGTTTGTCTGAGGAGGAAGTGAAACCAATAGGGCCCAATCTGAGTGCTCGAGACAGGAGTCTATATGTTCATCCTGTCCTGAACCCTGTGGAAAATCTCTCTCAATGGAAAGTCGTCAAGGCCAAAGGGAAGCCACAGCCACAAGCAATGCCTCAAAAAGAAAACTTCACCTCAGATCAAGAACAAGACCTTAAGGACTCATCACTCAGTTTCAAACCAAAACGCAGCCAAACCAAGAGCTCGGATTCAGAGATTTCAGTTGATGCTAGTCTTTCAAGTTGGTTGGTTTCATCTGACGCCACAACAACGCCCCTTAAAGCAAGGACTAGCACATTTGATTTCGATTCTTGCACACCCACAAAGAGCACATCCCCAGGATCAAACTCAGTGACTAGCCATGAGAATAGGCCTATTCTGGGTGCACTGACAGTGGATGAGATCAGGCAGTTTTCAGCAACTTCTTCCCCAAGGAAGTCACCAAGCCGGAGCCCCGATGACATGCCCATTATAGGAACTGTCGGGACCTACTGGAGCAACACGGGTTCAGGGAAGGATTACTCGGGTTCTTCTTCATCTTTCAAAGGGATTCCGAATACCACGAGCAAGTACAAAGAGGTTTGTGGGATCTCTTGAATTTGGGGATGTTCTGATTGTCGTGACTTTTATTGATTGTGTTGTGTGGATGTTTTTTGCAGGAGAGGAAAGTGAATTGGCATTCAACTCCATTTGAGACAAGGCTGGAGAGAGCTCTGCAGAGAAAAGGTGGTGCCCAAAATCATCATCATGGTGGAGTTAGATAGAAAAAAGCAAGCTTGGAAGTGTGTCTGTGTTTCTTCTTTGTAATTTCATTGTGTTGATTATTTTGTGTATCCTAGTTTCTATCTCCAATCCTTGTTATTCAAAACAATACCCCTCAAAGCTACTTGTTAATTTGCACTTCATTCCATATGTATAAGAATTACAGGTTTTTAAGTGTTGTTTTATTACCAAGTTTTGCTCTAAGACAAGAGACATTGTCACTGTCAGGATGATGTCATAAAAACAACATACACTTTGGATGTGAACATGATTTGCTTTATAGCAAATTATTTGACACGTTGAAGATGAGGAAGAAACCAAAGCAGTGTCTTACGAGGGCATCTTCATTCTCCTGTGGCTTGCAAAATTTTGTTATTATTATACTAAGTGTTTTTTTAATAAAAAAAAATGATGCTTGATTCCAATTATAGCTTGCAATTTTCACAATACATCAATCAATTTGTTTTTTAATTTTTTTAACATAAAATGATATTGTAAAGTAATAAAGTAGTAATATAGTAATAATATAATTTTTATAAGCTTAGTTAGAAGAGCTCTTAAATTTGTGAAAACTTCCAAAAATTTGCAAGTTTACAAATCCTATTGGTGCTTAAAACTTACAAAGACACCCAAATTTTACAAACACGATGGAGATACTCTAACCCCATATCCTTCATTTATGTTTCTAAAGGTATAAATATATACAAAACATAAGATGCAGAGACACTTTGAGATAGTCTGGTTCTGGGAGAGAGAGCAAAGAACCTGAACCCCAACTCAAAAGTGGGTACAGATCAGAAAGTTGAGGACTGTTAATATTAAGACCAAAACTAAAACCTTTGAGTAACAATTTTTGACAATCGACCACCACATTGTCAGAATTAGTGCATATGGCAATGGCTTTGAAAGTTGAATAATTTATGAGAAAAAAGGACTCGGGGGTCGGATTCTTATTACTCAACTATGTCCAACTAGAACTTCTTGATCTTCCATGATCATCAGTTATCTGTTCTTTGTCGCTTTGGGGACGGGGAGCTAGTCTCACAAACATCCCGCTTAGGAGTTTCTGAAAGACATGGCAATTTTGAGCTTTCCATGTTGCTACTTGGGTCATCTCCTGTTTTTCCGAGCACTTCCTGGAAGACTTCAAGTTCGCTTTTTGAAGGCGGGTCTTGTGTTGGGTCCAACGGCTGAGGAGAAGAGTTCTCCAGATCTGAAGGAGATGCCTTGAGCTTGTCGGTGCCTGATTTACATTGCTTCTCAAACATCATCTGGAGGTACCTCCCTTGTTCTTCTATTCGCAGCTGCAAGTTTCTTTGAATCTGTAAACACATTGAAGCTATCAGCATAAAATCATTACATGTGCTATGAGAAACATGGATTGCTCCTCAAGCAGCAATAATAGAAGCAATCTTTGGACATGAATGAGATCAAGTCATGTATCGATTCTGAAGAGAAACGATCTTTAAATGAAGTACCTCTAGTTGTTCATGCAATCTCTTCTGCACTTCCACTTGCATTCGAAGAGCTTCAGTAATCTCAATACCACTGTAACAAAATGTTCATTTTTTGGTAAACAAGTTTAACAAACCAAATTGAAGAAACCTTTTGTGCATTTGGGAGTCTCACCCACAAATTCATGTGTATTACTATATTTAACATTTAACTCATGTGGGTTTCCATAAATTGCTAATATTATCATGTAGTTCCCACAAATTAGTAGACGTGCCATCAACTTGTGTATCTTTCAACTAAAAGGGTCCTTTTAGTTTAGCCAGGAATTTGAGAGTTTCAGCTACGTAACATGTATAGAGTAGTTCTTAGTTCTCAAATCCTGTCAAGAAGATTAAAATATAGTAATGCACAGCTCAATTACTCCTACAGATTGTAATAAATTAACCAATGGATTACAGATTGCCTCAAACATTAATAAAATAGTTAAGTCAACTTACGTTTTCAAGTCAAGAGATGAAATGTCTTCAATAGGAAGCAACTTTTTCTCAGAAGATCCTGCATAAGTGAAGAACCAACCATATACACTACACTTACAATACAGATATACAAAAACTAACCGGCACAAACAAGCATTAGACTTAAAACTTGAAGTCAGGGAAAAATATACAGTTTGCAGACTGAGCATTTAGCATATAACATCACACATGCAATACTCTATTGATAAAATTCATAAGCTTCTAAATGAAGAAATGTTTAGCTCACAGTGCTGATGAAGTGCAAAATAAACCAGAGAGGTATAAACATTTGGAGAACTTATTATGTACCTTCTGGAGTCTCTGGCTTGTATCTTGCCGTCCTATATTTCTACATTTCATTTGCAAAAAAATCTTACATAAATCTCAATTAAAAAAAAAAAACAGAAGTGCACTTGACATAGGAAGTTAATCTCATGGAAGACAAAATTATCAATACCTGCAAGTGACTTTTAACATGATAGATAGTCAAGCTTTCAACTTTCATAAGCTTCAGCACACCCTTAGGAGTAGCTCCTGTAAGTAAATTAACAAGTAACTAAATTAATTGAAGGTCCCTTGATACTAAATTACATACTTAGAGAGGCCAGGAACCCATTACACACTTTCACTACCACCGAGTTGATTGACAGCCTCCACAAAGGCCTCATGAAGTTCCGGGGTCCACCGCATGCGCTGTTTGCCTTGAGGTGGGCCACTATTAGCTGAAGAAGATGGTGTAGCAACCGTTTGAACTTCTAGAGATGGAGCAGGAAGCTTCTGTTGAACTTGGAGCTGCTGAGCTGGAAAATTAGGACACTGTTCGGGCACCTGGTAAGCAACCTGAAACAACACAAGGCATGATACATCATAAACAACAATAAAATGTTTTAATCACTATGATTCGATGAAGTGATACCAACCTTTGGTTCTATGTCAGGAACATTTGAGTCAACAAGAATGTCGTTCCAATTAGCAGTCAAAGCAACATCATTGTCAGTGATGAGCTCGTCCGCCCATTCATGCCAATCATTCCTTTTAAACTCCTCAGGTGCCATGAAACCACTACCGCTACAGCTCTCTAACTGACTACTTTGGACAGAGGTGTTAACATTAAAATCAAGAAACCCAGTATACGGATCTGAACACCAAGAAGCATTGTGTTCTTTGTTCTTATGGCTTGATGCTGTAGATTGGAGAAGCCCCGAATTAGAAGCATGTGCTAATGGGAAAGACCCCACATTGTTTGATGACTGAGAAACAGATGAGAAGTGAAGATCTACTGGAAATCCCGAGGATGATGACAGTGTTTGGCCCACCACTCCATTTTGGGAGCGTAATGGAGTTGCGTGGGCCACAGACCTTTCTATGGGAACTTGTTGAGAATCTGGCAACTTTGTGTATGTCTCTTCCAGACAGATTGGGAGCACCGGGCAGGATGAAGTGAATCCCCCGGACACTCCATGGTTAGTAAGGTGATTTGTGGCTGATCTCTGAATGGAATAGGCAGGTCGAGCATCCATTATCAACCTTAAAACAAAATGAAAGATAATATCAGTAATTAGCTGATTACCAAAGTCTTCATATCAGTAATTAGCCGATTACTACACACCTTAATGTGGGAATGCTCAATGAAAATTTCTGAAAAATCCAACTCCTAATTTTCACATCTGCAAATAGAAAGATAAAACCAAACATTAATGGTAGGTACATGTACAAGGCTCAACCAAACAAGAATATGAATCTATTAGAGCATGCAAGTAAAGAAAAGGAGCATGCTCAAGCAAGTGATAGAATTGCAAACATACAAGCACTTCATTAGGCTTGTAAATGTGCAATAACAATGTCTTTAACTAGGGGGAATTGCTTTAAACTACCCTTTTGAATCGCCCACTTCCGAAAAACCACCTTCTGACAAAATGTGAACTCTAAACTACCCTTTTGAATCACCCATTACAGGAGATAAAATTACTACAGCAGAGAACATAGAGTGTGTTTCTTGACTCAAATAAATCGTGAAAATAAACAAGAAGTTCGGGTCTTAATTGGTCAAAAGGTATTTTTTTTCGTAAGTGGACAATTCAAAATGGTAGTTTTAAGCAATTACCCACTTAACTACAAGCCAAAATCTACAAACCAACCTCCAGCAGTCATGTATAACAGTTACCAAGCATTCTATCACAACCTCAATACTGAACTAAACAATCAATATCGAATGCATTATTTAGCTCACACGTGCTGTGACTTTACTTAAATCATCTTTAATAATTTACAGCACTGGATATGCAGATCATTGGCAACCAAGAGTTTTCATGTGCTTGGGAGTCTTGACTTTTAAGCATGCATCTCAAGCAATATTAAAGCAGCTAAATTACCTAGCCTTGTTTTCCAAAACTCATACGAGCTTATATCCTAAAAATTTAGTATACACCAAAAATTAACTATCCTTCTATCTGCATCCTATTATAGCCTTAATGGTTACTCGATATCCTGATAAATCGCAGGCCTACATATAGAGATATATAAGTGGTATTGGTCAATGGCCAGTGTAGTATCCAAGTAAGAACTTAAAACGGTCTTAAATGCTCCAACTACTATTCCCAGCTTGACCAAAATACCAATAGAAGCCATGGAGCTTGGTTTTACTCTTTAAATTCTCATAACTAACCCCATAAGACCTCAAAAAACAAAGACTTCAAATTAAAAAAAAAAAAACCTGATATAGCAAAAACCCAGTACAGCCAACTAACAGTTCGCAGTAAGAATCAGTACCAGCGTTCTAGTTAACTTGATCTTTAACCACAAGTCTAAAATTAACACAACCCTTATCCAAACTAGATGGAATCAGCTCAATAAACTATATATGTGCATAGCAGATATGCTCTTGAATATTACAGCCGCATCACAATAAAACATTTAGAGAAAACAAACACAAAAATAATCTGAAATCACATAAACAGTTCTCCAGCACCTAAAAGTGCATATAATTTTTTTAAAAAAAAAAAAAACAAGAACACTCGCTAACAAGAGAACATTAATCCATCGACAAACCAAACCAAGCAAAAACAATAACCACCCAATTCGATTCCGAGCAAAAGCAACCCGCAAAGAATTAACAATCCAAAACAGCATGCAGAAACAGTGATGACCCAAATTCAATCACCACCGAAAAAACAACCTGCAAGTCACCGAACGAAATTCATGGAGGAAGAAAAAAGAGAGAGAGAAACTGCAAAAGGGCACTGAGAGCTTCAGATTCTATCCGAAAAAAGAAAAATCACATAAAATCATGAAATGGGCATCTCGAATCCTTACCTAAAACTCGAAAACTGAGAAAAGCTCTTGTACTATATCGAATCGAATTCAATAAGTACAATAAAACAATAAGAATTGAAGCTCACAGACTCAGAGACGAAAATAACTGCTCCGGAGACATGCGGTTGATTTAATTTCCGTCACCAGCAGTGTCCAGTGGAAGCGAATGTGGATGGTGGTGCTAACAAGTGCGCCTGTGTTTTTGTCCATCTCCACGCGCCACCGATTCTGGTGAGCCACAGTTCCGGACACACCAAATGGGCTTTTTGGGTCAATACTGGAGAGTGAGCCAATCTTCTATTTGGCGCGCGTGTGGATTGATATGGTTCCTTGAGTGGCCTCAGAAGCCAAGGGGCCAAAGTCATTTTAATTGTTTTTATTTTCTCAATTTTAAGGGTTTTATTGTGTATGATGATAGATATAGACATTAATTTTGTCCTTCATATCAACAGTTGTCTGTTTAAATTAATTAAATCTCAATTTTATAATTGATTTGTGCTTAAATTTGAACTTTCATAAACTGTGTGGACTGTGATTGTGTTAGTTAATTTATATTTATGTATACTGTATCAAAAAAAAACTATATTTATCCATACAGTTCATTTATTGATTGTACATCATCTAACTAGTCGTGATTTTATAACCCCATGTGATTAAATAAATCGAAAGCATTACGTTCAAGAATCTTTTATAAAATCTATACTTCTAAAATATTTTAAGACAAAAATACTCTTATTACGTAAAATCAAAAATAAATTGCATCCAGATGGTTTTGAAACATGGTTATTCAAGTTTAAAATACAGCAATTTAACCACTTATACTAATTTACTTACATATATTAAAGCTCTTTATTATTTACTAGTCTATTTTATTATATT
>JAYMSW010004490.1:0-10942 GCA_036897725.1 Erodium texanum | reverse complement strand
TTTAAAATATTATCTATATATAATTCAATAATCGTACATTATATCGAGATTACAATATTAAAGAAATTATGTGTATCAACTATACCATGAGATAACTCCCAACACAATTATGTAAAAAGTATCGTCATTGAGACTTAACTTGATCTTATGTACCTAAGTTTAAACATTAGACCAATTAAACAAACAAGTTGTGGTTAAAAACCAATTTTATAATAAACGCAATGAAAAATAAAAGAACATTTCTATTAAGTTATTTAAGAGATGCTCATTTATCCGTCTGACTATTATATTTTTATCATAACACATTATCCATTTATTTATGTACAGATCAAGTATGAGTTTCTTGTGCAATCAAATGGAAAGTCATGTCGTTGATCACTAATAAACTCGAGATGTACATTCTCAACACTAACTAGAATACAAAAATATTCTTGTCTCTAAGCCCTAAGGGCGAATAGAAAACACAGGCTTTGGAAATAATTTACAATACGATTTAACAATTGGATCGAACATTGACCTTTCACAATCCTTTAGCCTCTCACAACTATCAAATATTCGACTGCTCGCGGTTCAAGTTGAGAAAATTGTACAACACTTTTCTTTATAAGGACATACCAATCTAAATATAAACGAAATGTACCATCACACAGTGATAATAGCTTCAATGTACATGACGATATGTTATTTATAATTACGCCATCATTCACTTAAACTATCGATGTCATTGATACATAGTAAACAAGGCTATACCTCAGAAGTTATAGTACATTGTTTTTAACTTTATATTAGCAATATTCTTAGAGCTAATCCAATGGTTAAGAAGTTTTTTCTTTTCTTTTATTTGATAAGGTTTGAATGTTAACGAGAACTATAAAATTTATGGGCTTTGATGCTTTTGCTTATATTAGGTGGTGGAGACCTTATTTTCTTCTCGATGATCTTGGTTGTTTTGATCAGACGACTTATCTGAAAGAGTATAGGTCGGGTCGGCATCTCTCTTCTTTCAGGTTATCAGTTTCATATCCACAGCAAAAATTTTGTTTTTCTCTTTGTCGTCGCCGCCGCCGCCACCGAAGGAGGCAGTGGGGGTGTATAATTTTTACTCTTTTTCGGTGGTCCGTTGTCGTTGGACTTCTCTTTGTCGACGGTTACTTCTCATCAGATATGTTTCTCCACCTGGATCCGGGGAAGATGAGCGTGAACATCGGTTATGAGGCACATAAGGGCCGTGGAGTGGGTGGTGCATGGTAGTCAATGAGGTGTCAGCTTAGTCTGACTTAGGTACACAATTATTGCGTTGTTGGTGTACAATTATTGTGCTAGTTAGATCTAGTCTGGTTGTAAGCGGTACACGAGCTATACTTAGTGAGAAGCTGACTACAAATTTTTTATTCCTTATAAGCCGACAATATTTTCAACAATAAAAATCTATCAAGTGTTATATTTTTACCGTATGTCCTGATTGTTTAGTTAGTGTTTTTTTTCAAAAAAAAAATATATTTTTTCAAATGTTTTTTTCTCTAGTTGATAAAACTAGACTGATTTTATTAGAGATTAGAAACCAAAATACTACCAAAGTCTTCGGATAACACAATATCAATCCACTTATTTATAGATTAAGAATGAGCTTCTCGTGCATCAAATAATATCGTTGATCAGAAAACACGGGCTTTAGAAATAAGTTGATATACAACTTAACAATCAGTTCGGATTTTGACCTTCTTCCGCTCTTAAGAGTGTCACAAATATCGACTACTTACCGTTGAAGTTTGAGAAAATTATACAACAGCTTTCCTTCAAGACATACAAATCTAAATAAAAAAAATGTACAATTACATAGTGACGATAGGTTCAAGTTAGGCATAGACATAAGCAAATACTTGTTTGTTCATGTAGTTAATATACAAACATAATGCTAATTACATTTAACAAATCCAAATACAATATGATTAAGAAAGATTTGTTCTTGATGAAAAAACATCCACTCTTAGTCACAGCATGGCAAGATATTAATTATAGTTATCTCATTATTTACTTAAACTACCAATGTCATTGATACTTAGTAAAAAGATGGTTATACATGATAAGTTATAGTACGTTGCTTTTAACTTTGCATTAGCAATATTCATTAGAGCTAATCCAGTGGTTATGAAGTTGTGTATCTTTTTGTTATTGGGGTCTGAATCTAGGGGACGATAGAAATGTTATTTGTCATCTGCATCTGTCTAAGTGCGTATTTATTGCATTATTTTGTACATTTATTATATCGTATGGTCTGATTATTAAGCAGTATGTGAGTTTGGTCATTTTAAGCTGAATACAGAAATTGTTATTCCAACTAAGTAGAGTTTGTAATATATTGTCTTGTACACTTAATACTCGATGAGTATATTTTTTTATTATTGGTATAATTATATATGAAATTTATTCCAACAAAACATAAAACTTAACATATCACCAATACATGGGATAACCATATAAACCAACGGTGAATTTAACCCTGTTTTGCAAAAGTAACGGTGAATTACTGGGTTTGCAAAAAATACCGTTCATGTATTCCAAATGTCTGCACACTAACTAACACCGTTAGTTTTTATGAAATGACTATTCTACCCCCTCCCCTGATTTAAGGGTATGGTTTTAAGGTTTGTTTCGGGGGAGATGGTAGTTTTAGGGTTCAGATTTGTGGAGAGAATAGTGTAGGGTTCATTATTTAGGATTTGAATGGTAAATGGTTTACTTTCGGAGAGGGGTATTTTAAGGATTTCAAAAAATATTGGTATAAAAACTGGAGAAAACTATATAAAACGTCGGTGAACTAACCTGTCTTTTTGAAAAGTAACGGTGTTTTTAGGTGCTCAGCAAAAACTAACGATGAACATATTTTCCGTCTGCAAACTGACTAACACCGTTATTTTTTAATGAAATGACCATTCTACACCCCCCCCGATTAAGGGTCGGTGGGGTTTTAGGATTTGTTTCGGTGGAGATGGTAGTTTTAGGGTTCACATTTGGGGAGATGGTAGTGTAGGGTTCGTTATTTAGGGTTTGAATAGTTCAGGGTTTACTTTCGTAGAGGGGTATTTTAGGGATTTAAAAAATATATATTTGAAAACTGTCAAATTTAACGGATTAGAAACGGAAAAATTCTTCACCGATCCATTTTGTTGACCACCTAAAATGATCGATACTTTTTGAACATATATGTTTCGACACCGTTAAAAAGTAAACTTAACCCTAAAAAATGTCAAATTTAACAAATTGAAATTTGCAAAAAATTTCACCAATATATTTTACTAACGGTCTAAAATGACTGATACTTCTTGTACATATTTGTTTCGTATACCGTTAGTTTTTGCAATTAATCTTAAACATAACTACCATGTAAGAAAATACTTGTTGTTTGTTTACGTAGTTAATATAGATTGCTTCTTTTATACAACATCATAAATTAATAATATGTTGGAAAATTATGAAACATAATATAAAAAGTTTTTATAATTAATTTAAGAAACTACCAATTACATAGATTACTTATTGATACATTTACGGTATATATCGATATTTCTCTCTTTATTCGGTTAGCTTAGAGCTCCTACCTTTTTATCAGGTCATGTATAATAAAGTCTTGCTTATGGGTACTACTCCAAATTCAATACGTCAGGTTTCCGGGAATATCCTTCACCTATAGTAATATAACGGTTTTGTCCTGTAAAAAATAACTCACTATTTAGATAGTATCGAAATGTAAAAAGACAACTAAAACTATAAGTTATTACCGTTTGTTAATTTTTCGATTGGTGTTGATTGCGGTTGATTTGTTTCTTCCCAGACCAAGTTTCGAGCTTGACCAAAGAGAACGAGACAAAGTAGGAGTACATTGAAGGGTTGAAGTTTTATTAGTCATTGTTTCGTTACGAAAGCTTGTATGTAACCTAAAATATATTAAATATCATGTTAATTTTCAATTATAGTATTACATATTTATTAATATAGAGGTTCAAGTTATACTTTCTGTAAAATTTACGGAACATACTTCGTAATATAATAAGGTTTTGGTAAAAAACAATTAAAAGATATTGTAGAAACCAATCTGGGCCGGTGGATTAATATGATCGAAAAATACAGATGTAAAACAAATTCATTAACGGCAAAACCGTAAATATACAAAATTTTAATTTTTTTACCTCAATTAATTCATAATTACCCCTACATTTTTTGTCGTTATATGGACTAATCTAACGGTTTAAATTAGTTTCCAGTTTCTATAATAAGAGGAGTTTTTATATGAAAGTTTTTATATATATATATAAGACTCTAACTCAAAAACTATATTGGAGTGTTTTAATAAATTAATAAGATAAAGAAGTAGAAAATCACATAGTATATAAACAAAAATGATGAGTTATTTTAATTTGATTTCGTGTTAATGATTCTATTAAAGAGAACAAGGATTTATATGTATGTTTATAATATGTAGACTTCTAATGAAAAAAAAAATTGAAAGAAAAGATAGATTTCCATTAAGCGGTAAAGTCTGCTAAAATAAAAAAAGTTAGCTCTGGTAGGATTGAATTCTCCGATCATGTACGGATTAACCAGGCTAGCATTCCAGCAATTCAAAAAAATAAAAAAAAATAATTGAAATCTGACGAGAGGATGATAAATAGTAATATACATAGTATAACTATATAGTATGCTAATAAATTTTGTTATGGTGTTGAATTTTATGTTTTTTACTGACTCCCTACTCCCTATACTCTGAATAATTAAAAACACTATTAATATTCTAATATAATTATATTATACTCCTAAGATAATAATATCATATGTAGTCTTTATCCATGAAAAATGAATGATATTGAAAAGAATATAAATCAAAACTTACAAACTATATTAAATTTTTAAAAATTATTGAAAAAATATAAAATGGACATAGGTATAGACATAAAAAAAAAAAAAAAAAAAAAAGGAATACCTTTTTCTGTTTGATTTGAATTAAATGATTCTACTAAAAAAATAAATATCTATACCTATTTATAATATTTACGCCTCTATTGTATAATATA
The DNA here is from genome assembly GCA_036897725.1 of Erodium texanum. Classification (NCBI taxonomy): domain Eukaryota; kingdom Viridiplantae; phylum Streptophyta; class Magnoliopsida; order Geraniales; family Geraniaceae; genus Erodium; species Erodium texanum. The sequence continues at coordinate 5,873 of JAYMSW010004490.1, read as the reverse complement.
AAAAAAATACTTGAAATTTCACTAGAGTGATAGTAAACCAAATAAAAAAGAGTTACTATAGCTTTTTAACTATCGTATAATATAAAAAAAATACTTGAAGTTTCATTAGAGTGATAGTAAACCGAATAAAAAAGAGTTACTCTAGCTTTTTAACTCTATTCTTTCCTTAACCTCCATATACTTTGAATCTTAATAGATAAAAACATACTCGACAACTTTAGTTTCATATATAGACTCATTTATAGTAGGCTCAGTATATATAATAAAAAAAATTCATAATATCTAAAACAATTCTATTAATGGAATAGAGCATATAACATACATTCTACAAATTTTATTAAGTTACTTAAGGGATGTTAATTATCTATCAAGTATTTTATTTTTATTATACGTACTAACTATCTAGTTTATGTTTATTTATTTATTTTATAAGAGTTTATGTTCTTTTTCTTTCAAAAGTAAATATCTATTGTTTTTAAATGTCAAGTTTGACTTTAAACTTAATCTAAAGGTGAATGGGCCAAATTGATGTGAGAAGTGAGAACTATCAACTTTTATTTTGTGAACTTTTGATGAAAGTAATTATCTCTTAAAATTATAAATATTTTAACTATCTTTTCATTTTGTATAATAAAAAATTAGCGATTATTCAATTTATTTTTATTGTTTTAAAAAGAATATAGACACTTATATATGTGAGTAGTATTGACATGAAAACCTTACAACCAATTTGTCGCATCAAAACATTCTCAAAATCATCTAATACTAACTTGTCAACTTTTATTTGTGAATAGCGAAAAAAAATAGTTGAAGACCACAAAAACTTTAGCAAAAGTGACAATAACATATATAAATTTTTTTTTTTTGTACAAAATGAGAGTTGTTTTCATTATCGGATGTGAATCAAGTGAAAATGAACATTCCATGTTCATTTGTTAGAAATGAGCTATTATGTTTGGAAGAAATCATAAAAACGCTTGTGAGAATATAAAGATTGTCCTTATAAATGTGCACCGTATTTAGTTATTAATTATAAATCATTTTTTTATATCCACATTGAATATATTTGTATATGGTAAAAACCATTTGTAGAATTTTTATCGACATTTATTATCAGAAATATCGGGTTGGTTCCTAATGGTGACGGGACAACAAAATCGTTCTAAAACGAAGAGACAGGAAAACGAAATGGTTGCATTGTGTAGCATTTGAATGAAAGCGATATTGTTTTCACATAATCCACTAAGATTCAACTTTATGAAGAAACGGCCAACGTGGGAGGTAGCTGTCGGATCGTTGTCAACTCGATCGGAGCTTAAGAGGATGTGGGGTACCTCGGACAACCCAAATCTAGAAGATGGCGCGAGCTGCCGCAGAAGGGAGGTCCATAAGCTCGGGTTCATATAGGTCGATGTAGTGTGGTAGTATTGATGCAGACGTTAGTTTTATTGTATCTATAATTTAGTAGTAGCTAGTTTAAGCTGTCAGCTCTGTCTGATCTTTTGTGCCAGTATACGTATACGTCTGGTTATATTTCCCAGCGTAGTCTGGATAGGTTAGCTTCACCGCTTTGGCAATTGTAGATCCTCAGAGCGATCATATGATATCATGTATATCTCTTGGGATATATAAAGTTGAGTCAATCCTTTTATCAAAAAAAACTCTATAACACTATGATTCATAAAAAAATAATAATAATATTACTTCGATATCAGTCAACATTATGATGCTCGAAAGTCAATATTACAAATCACATCTTTTTCCTATGATGACATTGATGATGGCCATGGTACTGTGACTTCTTAAGCTTTTGGTTTGACTTCTCTAATGATATCTTGTTATATATACGTCTATATGAAACCGAAACATAAATTTTATACACATGAAATCTTCTATTATATATAGTATATAAAATGATACATGTGTATGTGTTGTGCTTATTTTTGATTTTATTGCAGATTCGACTGTGAAAGATGAAGACAAAGTCCAAGGTGAAAGTCATTAGCCGCGACCACGACCCTAAATAGTAAATACTATTACTTGTAAGTTGTAGCCTTAACCAAAATTATCTGCACAAACACGTCACTATTTGTATAGCTTTCTACTATACTTATCTGAACTATATAGTACTATGTCACACATTTGCTAGTTAGGGTTAAGATGATATCGGCAGAGGTGGAGTCATGATTTTTTAGTGAGAAGGGCACAATTTTTTTCCTCAAGTAACATAAAAATAATATAAAATAATTTTAAAGATGTTAATATTACATAAAAAAGACAATAAATAACTACTAGTTACAAATCGTGTTGTCGATAATTTTTTGGCTCGAAAATAAAAATCAACCTCGACTTCGACTCAATTCGATTCGTTTCGATTAGCTTGTTTATTAAAAATAAAAATATTTTGAAAATGAAACCGATAAATTAAATATAACTAATTTTTTTTATATTAACTAGAGTTAGAATCACTAAACAATAACAAAAAAAAAAAATCTATTAGAAAAATAATATATATAAATTGAAAAAAGAAAGGGGGGCACGTGTCCCAGGACCTTAGTAGCTCCCCCACTGCTTTTGGTGTGGCGTGTATTGATTCAAATATAAAATCACATGTACAAAAGTAACATTTACGTATTCATGCAGGCTCGTTAAATGTGGTGTATATGATTCAAATACAAAATCATATATACAAAATTAACATTTACTTATTTATGCAGGCTCGTTCAAAGTTTGAAATAATCAAATCTAAGAAACTTGATATAGAAAGCTGCAGATCCAAAGTGTTAAATTAATTGGGATCATGAAAGAGGCGGTGAAAAGCAAAAAAGAAGAGCGTTTTGGACATGTGACACATTTAATAAAAGGGAGGTGAAACTTACATCTTATTGCTAGCTGTGTATGTGACCTCCATCCATGAGGTTGACATTAATCCACACACAGGCTCCTCCTCATATATCTTCTCTCTCTATCTCTAACCTCCAAAACGAAATCATAAGTCAAAAGCCATCAGCTGATTATATTGGAGCTTGCTTTCTATATATAAACATATGGTTTGAGTTCCATGTTCTTGTCTTCTTCCTCCCTGCATATGCACATGCACATGCATATATATGGTGGTGGTACCCATCTGCACTTCAATTACCAAAACCCCTCTTTATCTTCTTCTTTCTTGTCTCTTTATTATAAACCCTCTCTCCCGATTTATGCAAGGTTAGTATTTATTTTTACTTGTAAAAGAAAGCATAATTTCATTTATCTATGTAGATCAATTTAACGAATTTTTGATATGATCAAAATTATAGTAAGTTGTTGACTAATTTTTATTGCCGGTCTATGTTACAAATATTTTTCTTGCTGAAATCCTTTAGTTAATTATTTGTTGCAAATTTATGCAATCCAAGAAATGTGTCAGGTGGGGCGGGCACACAAGGAAATTTCATTAGGGTTTGTCTTTACCCTTTGTATATAAACTGTCACTAGAAACCACAAAATGGAGAAAGAGGAGCACAACTACTCATCATCAGTACAATATCTATAGCTCAATCTGGTTTTGTATCGTTTTGGTTTGCAATACATGATGTTGTTTTGCTCTGAACTTGAGCTGATATTTCAGGCACCGAGTTTCACGGGTCTAGATTACTCTGTAGCAGATCATGTGAAGCCGCCGCATGATGAGATGGGCGAAAACAACATGGTTGATTACATGCTCCATAGCCCTAACCAGAATCATCCTCAACAACAAATATCATCTAACTTGAGCTTCGCGGACGTGATGCAGTTTGCTGATTTCGGGCCCAAGTTGGCCTTAAACCAAACCAAGATCTCCGAGGAGTACCAAGAAACCGGCATGATCGATCCAGTCTACTTTCTCAAGTTCCCTGTCTTGAACGACGGTCATGATGTAATGGCCGCAGGTGCTAGTACTGGTGACGAAGAAAATAAGGGTGACCAAACTTGGGTTTCGGACATGGAGAAGAAGAAGGCAGCGGAGGGAGGCAAGAACAAGAGGAAGAGGCCAAGAAGCATCAAGACCAGCGAGGAGGTAGAGAGCCAGCGGATGACTCACATAGCCGTCGAGAGGAACCGAAGAAAGCAGATGAATGAGCATCTTCGAGTCTTGAGGTCTCTCATGCCTGGCTCCTACGTCCAAAGGGTATGTTTCTTTATTGAGAGCAACTGCCTCCAGTTACACCTCTTTACATTTACATTTTATAGGGGGATCAAGCGTCCATTATTGGCGGAGCAATTGAGTTCGTGAGAGAGTTGGAGCAACTCCTACAATGCCTCGAGTCGCAGAAACGCCGAAGGCTGTATGGGGAATCTCCTCGCCAAGTTGGAGAAGCAAACAACAGCAATCAACAACCACCACTTTTTGGTCTCCCAAATGACCAACTCAAGATCGTTCAACTTGAAGAGGAAACGGCGGAGAACAAGTCTTGCTTCGCGGACATAGAGGTCAAGGTTTTAGGGTTCGACGCCATCATCAAGATCCTCTCCAGGAGGAGGCCGGGCCAGCTGGTTAAGACCATAGCAGCACTCCAAGATTTGCAGCTTAACATTCTTCATACCAACATTACAACCATTGAACAAACAGTTCTCTATTCCTTCAATGTTAAGGTTTGTGATCATTCTACATACTTGATAACATTTGTTTCACTAACTGGAACTGGAAGGTGTTGATGCCTCTCTGCTTTTGTGCGTCCACAGGTTGGTACTGAAATGAGATTCACGGCAGAAGAAATTGCGACCTCGGTGCAACAGATATTCAGCTTCATCCATGCAAACACTGCCATATGATCAAATATATTTTTCTTTATAATAGCCTTGTTATTTATTAAGTGCTGTTACTATATTTAACTGTATTTGTTTCTTTTTTTAAGAATAAACTTTATATTATTTATCTTCTTAACCACGGATACAAGAATTCTTTTAAGTTGAAGCCAAAGACACGCATGAACAGAGACGAACCCACAAGCATTAACTATCTCTTGTCTGTGAGGAATCTCGCGTTGACATAGAAGACAAATTGTGGCGTGAGTGTCAAATGTATCTACCAATCATATATACAAATCTATATGGTCTGTATTATTGTTGTACTATATGATATATGAGGTCAGAGGGGTCATGGAAACAAAAGTCAACGACGTCCCATGCCTCCTCCTAATTGTTGCAATGAGGGGTTGACTTGTCAGAAATGAAAATTTGGGAGTATTAGGATTAATTGCATATGTTGTCATGGACTTGTAGTTGTAGGGTCCATTATGTTTTTACTTCCACCTTCTGGGCTTGAGATGATATGTAGCTTCATGTTCGTCAATCTTTTTTTCTTGAAATCCAATAGGCTTTTGGTAGAGATCTGAAATCAAAATAGAACCAAAGCCATTAGGCAACACAGTATCAGACCAATTACGAAAAGACAAAGAACGGATCTCTCTAGTAATCCAATGAGAGATCCTATTCGTTAATCGCCTAACAAACTCGATTTTTACGTTCTCGAGTGATCGAAGCAGGGAAATACGATCCTTAATAATAGTTCCTAAGGGTGATGGAAAAATACAGGCAGTAAAAACGAACTTAAACACCACCTGGCAATCAGTTCCTATAACAAATCTGGTCCACCATGCCCCTTGAATCCACCAGAGGGCCATTAGCACGCTTTGTGCTTCTATATTCTAAGGGAACCAAGATCCCTACAGCATCTCTGCATATAATGCTGACTCCGGCTTGGTTTGTGTCTGCAAAAACTGCCACATCCAGGTTTAGAGAAAACCAGTCTAGACGGGCCTGCTTGCGAAGAGTGTTCGCACGTTGGCTGCGGCTCATCCTCAAGACATAATTAGGACGATCCATTAATTGGATGTGTGTCCACGCAA
>JAYMSW010004489.1:0-10944 GCA_036897725.1 Erodium texanum | reverse complement strand
CGAGGAGTTCGACGTCTCGAGCTTCGTCAACAGGCTCAAGACCCAACTCCGCCCAAGTGTATTGATGTTTAACCCTCAAACGGTGTCTAGAGCTATGCAGTTAGCCCGCTATGAGGAACAGAAATACCTCAAAGCAGGCCATACCACACAATGGACGAAAGCTTCTTCATCACAGCCTGCAAAGCTAACCCACCTTCTCGAAGGCCCCCACTCGCAGAACACAGCAAACAGAGCAACACCACTATCAGACCCACCACTATACAAGACGATCGACAACAACTACATAGAAGATCGTAAACATCGAGGTCTTTGTTTTCACTGCTCGGCGAAATACAGCAAAACCCTTAAGTGCCCGAACAAGAACCAGTTGTTCATGCTACGTCAGGTGGATGAGCCCGACGAAGATGAGCTAGGCGATGCTCTTGTTCCGTTGACTCCAGACCTACCAGACCTCATCAACTTCGAGGAGACAATTTCAGTGATCGGTTCTAAAAAATGGTGCCCACGATACGCATTGCAGACATGTTACGATCCAAGAAAATCTCGCTTCTGCCAGACTCCAGAGCAACATCTTCATTTCTGGATGAAGCCACAGTCCAAGACTCGCAATCGACACAGAACCAATTGCGACTCTACGCATCCGCATGGCAACAAGAGCGTTTTACCTCTGCACAAGAAAATGCACGATACGGTGGCAGTTACAAGACCAATGGCTGATTGGAACATTCCTCGTCATGCTCTTGAGCGATTGCGATATGGTGTTGGGAATCGATTGGATGCGTGGCATGAGCCCGGTAATATTCGACTTTTAGAATCGAACTATCACCTTCTTCATTAATGGTCGTTATATTCAAACAAAGGAAGACAGAGCCAGCGACATGATCAGTATGATAAGCGCGCAGCGAATGCATAGAGCCCTCGACGAGGGTGAATCACTGTATATGGGCCAGATCTACTCGGACTCACAAGAACAGAGCATCACAAACCCAGACATCAATGCTCTGGTTCAGAAATTCGCTAAGGTTTTTAAGGAACCAAAGACACTTCCTCCTCGACGAGGCCATGACCATTCTATTCCTCTGGTACAAGGTTGCACCCCACCTTCTGTGCGCCCTTACAAGTACAGTCACTCGCAGAAGGATACCATTGAGAATATGGTCGACAAGATGCTCAACGCCACATAATCTGATCCAGTCACAGTCCGTTTTCCTTTCCAGTTTTGCTGGTCAAGAAAAAGGACGGTAGCTGGAGTTTTTGCGTGGATTACAGAAAGCTCAACGCCATCACTTTGAAAAACAAATTTCCAATCCCAACAATAGACAAGCTCTTGGACGAACTACACGGCAGCAAATTCTTTTCAAAGCTTGATCTCCGAGCAAGTTATTTCCATATTCGGCTTCGGAATGGAGAGGAACATAAGACGGCGTTTCGCAGTCATCACGGGCACTTCTAATTCAAAGTAATGCCTTTCGGGCTCACGAACGCTCCAACTACATTCCAATCGTTGATGAACACGGTTTTTAAGGATTTCCTCCGCAAGTTCATGTTGGTCTTCTTTGACGATATCCTGATATACAGCCCAACTTGGCATGAACACCTGCATCACCTACCTCTGGTTCTCCAACGATTACAGGAACAACAACTATACGCCAAGCTGTCCAAGTGCAAATTGGGCGCAACCCAAGTTGAATACTTGGGCCACATCATCTCGGCTAAGGGAGTCTCAACAGATCCGGCCAAGATCGAAGCGATGAAGGAGCGGCCATCCCCGACCACAATCAAGCAATTGCGTGGCTTCTTGGGCCTCACTGGAAATTTGTGAAGAATTACGGTGCCATCGCGCGACCTTTGACTGACTTACTCAAGGACTCCTTCAAATGGTCGGACACCGCGGAACAGAGCTTCTTGGCTCTCAAGAAGCTATGTCACAGGCCCTAGTTTTACGTCTACCGGACTTCAACTTGAGTTTTTGTTTGGAAACAAATGCTTGCGAAACCGGTCTCGGCACAGTCCTTATGCAACAAGGGCAACCCATAGCCTTCTTAAGCAAGGCCCTCGGACCAAAAGCCCGGGCCTTGGCTACCTATGAGAAAGAATTCGTCGCGTTAGTCATAGCTCTGAAAACTTGGAAGGAGTATCTCCTGCATCATGAGTTCGTGATCAAAATAGACCAAGAAAGCCTCAAGTACTTACTTGAGCAGAGGCTGACAGCGCAGGCACAACAAAAATGGATGGCAAAATTGATGGGGCTAGTATACACAGTTGAATACAAGAAGGGTACTGAGAACAAAGTCGTAGATGCACTCTCCAGAATCCCTCACGGGGAGTGTAGAGCAGTTTCAGCCATGATACCCGAGTGGATGAAGGAGGTCCACCTCAGCTATACTTCGGATCCCATTTGCCAAGATATTCTTCGCAAGTTGACCCTCGCACCTCAATCCCTACCTGGCTACGCCCTTAAGCAAGGTATGATCATGTATAATGACAAGTTGTACTTGGGAAGCACAGGTGATTGCAGAGAATTCCATTCATCGGTGATCGGAGGACACTTTGGCATCAACGCCACCATTAAGAGAATTCAACACCAGTTTTTCTGGCTTGGCATGCTATTAGATATTCAAACATTTGTTGAAGTTGCAAGGTCTGCCAACGATGCAAAACAGAGCACGTCCCATACCCGGGTCTCCTCCAACCCCTTCCGGTGCTAGACTCACCATGGATAGAGATAAGCATGGATTTTATCGAAGGATTGGCGAAGTCCGGTCAATTCAACTACATCATGGTCATAGTCGACCGCTTCTTAAAGTATAGCCACTTTCTACCGTTGTCTCATCCCTTCTCGGCTAGCACAGTCGCGACTCTGTTTCTGGACAACATCTTCAAATTGCACGGGCTACCAGAAATTATCGTATCTGATCGTGATAAGATATTCACCAGTTCCTTTTGGATAGAGTTGTTCAAGCTCCTCGAACCCAAACTCAGACTCTCGTCGGCATACCACCCACAATTCGATGGCCAAACTGAACGCGTCAACCAGTGCTTGGAAAATTTTCTCAGCGTGATGACACACCAACATCCCAAAATGTGGGCCAAGTGGCTGAGCCTTGCGGAGTTCTGGTACAACATGAACTATCACAACTCCCTGAAGCTATCCCCGTTCGAAGCATTGTATGGGTCAAGCCTCGCCATCTTCCGGTTCTTGGGTTCTCTAGTAGGATCGAATCCGTCCCACAATTTCTGCGTACGCGCTAGGATCTTTGCTCCATGATCAAACAAAATCTGACAGAGGCACAGGCTCGCATAAAGCAACAAGTAGACAGACACAGGTCCGAACGCACGTTCGTCGTCGGGGACTGGGGCTTCCTACGTCTCCAGCCTTACAGACAAGCCTCGGCCAGTCTGCGCTCGAACCTCAAATTGGCGGCACGCTACTATGGACCCTTTCAAATCGAAGAGAAGATCGGCTTTGTGGCGTATCGCCTTAACCTGCCTTTGTCTTCAAAAATACACCGGTGTTTCACGTGTCGTTGCTTAAGAGGAAGATCGGCAATTCCCGCAAGGTCATCACCGCGTTACCGGAGACGACTGCTAACGGCGTCCTTAAGGTAATCCCTCACAAGCTCTTAGCAATTCTCACGGTCAAGGTTCACAATGCTGCCCAGGTACAGTACTTGATCCAATGGTCCAACACACTTCCTGAGGACGCATCATGGGAAGACGCCAGAGCACTGATTAATCGATTTCTTGAGGTGGATTTTGCTGGCTTGAGGTCAAGCCTTTCTTCAAGAGATGGCAATGTCACGACCATGTCTCTAGAGGAGAAGTTCAGCAAGTAAGAAGACGGACACGCGTCGATAAAAGGGAACGGAACCATTAAAAGGAACGACGCTGTATTGAGCGTTTCATTCATCTACGAAGAAGGAATGGGCAAGAGCCAATCGAACGGCCCAGAATCGTTCCGTGCAGCCAAAGCACCAGTGACCGTTGGTCACTGTGCTTCTTCCCCAATGGAAGCGTGAACAGAGCAAGGGCAGAGAGGGAAATTGGCAGCACTATCTTGTCGTGACATTAGTATAAATAATCGTTATCTCTTCTAGGGTTTGGCTTTTGGTTTTTGAGTAGTTCTTCGGCCTCTTGAGGATACCCATTTCCCAGGGTTTGTTGGGAGAAACCATCTTATTATCAGTAAAAACCTTTCCTTTCCATCATCACTCACTCGATTCCAGTAATACTCATTACATTTTATGACAAAATGTCCACATAAAACAATAATAGTGTTTTCTAACGGACGGGCTACCAACTCTCATGTCTTATTTTGAACATGAATATCATATTCATCAAGCATAGTTTCCTTTCAATTCGGGTCAAGAATGGCGACATGGGTATAGGCGAAGGGGTAGTAAGGACAAAAAGGTTAAATTAGTGTCTCAGTTTAGAAATGTCAACCTCGCTTCCGATGATTATGGGATTGCAAGTAGTAGTCGATGCCAATTGCGGTGATGGTGGAAGGATGTTAGTAGTGTCACATGAAAGAGTAGGTAGAGACTCATGGTCACAAGACTGTGTATATAAACAGTAGTAGACCATAGAGGGGTAAATGCATATACACAAGAAGGTGAGGATAATGAGTTAGGCTTAAGAGCACAGGCTGGAGACTAGGTCAACACGATTAGGGATTGAGTTGGTGACCGAACTGTCATGACTTTGACTATAGGAATAGAAGCCGAACGGGGACTAGTGGGAAGAGGATCTCGTGCATGAAAGGTAGTAGAAGTCGAGGTAGTAGACCAGAACAGATATTGAGTACACATTGAGGGTAAGTTATCACCAAAAAATTGATAAGTCTGTAGAAGAAGAAGAAGAAGAAGGAGGAGGAGAAAAAGAAGAAGAAGAAGAAGAAGTTTTTAATAGTGCGAATTTGTTGAAGAAGAGGAGTACCAAGTTGTTAATAGTGCGAATTTTTTCATTCGACTTTGCCATTTTGAGATGGAGTGTGAGGAAAAAACCCGGATAGCCATCCATTCTCAGAACAAAATATTTGGAGAAAGAATGAGTAACCATGAGGTTTGGATCCCAAGAGAAAATAGGACAAGAAATTAATGAAATCATCAAGAAACAAGACATAATAGAATAACAAAATCATAATATGGCAAATGGACATGTTTTCCAATAACACAAGATTGATAAATTAAAGAACTATCATTCATAGTAAATTTTATTAGTATATTTCTAAGAAAGGAACGAAGAACAGATACTCCAGGATTTCCTAAGCAAGAAGGTCACTAGTCAGAAGAAGATGCTACAAAAGTGAAAAATTGGTGCCACTAGTGATAGGATAAAGGTTACCCTAACTATACATCACATAAGTTGAGTTCCCATATGAAAATCCTTCTTCAAAAAACTAAAAGGATCAAATTCAATGGTTATATAATTATTAGCTTAAGCTTTTAGTTGAGTTGGTTCTCTAATATGGTATCAGATCATGATACCTCATGGACACGAGTTCGAATCCCACTTTCTACAAAAACATCTACTCTTTCTCTATTTATCTCATTTACTCATAATGGGTCTCTTATTCTATCTCATTTCTAAATCCCTTATCGGCTCACATTTCTTCCTAAATTTCACACCTAAACCCGAAAACAGGTTTGTACGCGAGGACGCGTGTTAGAATATAAAATCATAGTTGGGCATTCAACTATCAGTTTAAGCTTTTAGTTGAGTTGGTTCCCTAATATGTTAGAGTATAAATCATAGTTAGGCCTTCAACTATCAACTTAACCTTTTAGTTGAGTTAGTTCTCTAATATGGTATCAGAGCTAAGTTCCTCATAAGTAGGAGTTCGAATCTCACTATCTTCAAAATATCTATTATTTATCTAATTTTCGGTAAGTGGGGCTCTTGTTATCTCTTTTCTCCAAACCCTTATCTCTCTTCTTAATGAGCTTATCTCTTTTCCTCTACTTCACATCCAAACTCGCAAACGAGCTTGTCTGTGAGGGTGCCGTTAGAGTATAAATCATGATTATACTTTCAACTATCAACTTAAGCTTTTAATTGAGTTGGTTCTCTTATATGGTATCAGAGCTAGTAGATGCGTATGCATCTTAGCGCTTAAAAGTCATATTTTAACCCTCATTATTAGCAAATTCATTCTGTATTTAATGTTGTTCTTCAATCCGTTGTCTCTCCTTACTTATTTTTTGTTATTTTGACATAATACATGTATTTGAACCTATTAGAACTGCTTTTAGAGGTCCAATCTCGGCCCAACCCACTTGTCGATATTCCAGCACACAAATAAATACCCGGTAGCCCACGTGGCCACCAGTGATTAGCTGTAAGTTCATGGTGGACCCGATCCTAACGGAACACAGTCCGCGCGAGAACCTTGAACTTTCCAGTTTGTTGTTTCAACGATATGATATTAGATCCGAGAAGAAGAACACGATTCTAACCTTTTGATTCCAACCACGAACGATGAGTTCGCAACTCCTCCGACGCGCCTTCGGAAGGCGATCCGCTCCGATCTTCTCCTCCTCCGCAGGCCCCAACCCTAGCTCTCCGCTCGCTGCCGCGGCCCGCACTTCCTCTCGTCTGCCACTCCTATCCGAGCGACTCTCTTCCCTGGCGACGGCATCGGCCCCGAGATCGCCGAGTCCGTCAAGCAGGTCCGTTCTGAAAGCATTTCTATTGTTTTGTGTAGATACTGTACCTGAATTGTGACTGTAGCAGTAGAGATCGTGTTTTTCGTTTTGGTTCTGTTCGTAGATATTATGAATTTGGATTAAATGGAGCTTTAGTGCATTAGGACATGTTTTTGATGTTGGGATTTTGATAGTTCGACCGAATGGAGTTCCTGGTGAAAATGGAGTTCTAGAATTCATGGAGACCCTCCATTGCCAAGCGTTCATGGATAGAATTTAGGGGTTAGGGATCTGTCTAATAATTCAGGAGCTGATATGTACTTCATTTGAAAAGTAGTAGAGAATTGGCCAGGAAAACGATATCCATCTGTATCAAGTTTTTGACATAATGTTTGAAAGGCACGGTGCATGCTTGACATTTATCAACATGACTTATGAAGGTACATTCCATACTTGACCCAAATTCTTCTGTCCTTGTGAGAGGAGAAACATATCTAAATAATATTCGGAAAATATAGATAGTTTTCTAATCCATCTATTTTCTATTTTGATGAGTATACATTTTGAACTTATTTATGTAGGATAGCACATTCCCTTACATGTCTGTAAAACTTGGCAGCATTTCATGGTTGTAGATGAATGGATTGTTTTTTCATTTTTTGAGTTCCATATATTAGTTACAAGGACGCAAGTTATATATTTCAGTTCACTGTAACTCTTTGTTTATGAGAATAGTGTTAGGAGCCCGCAAAACCAACAGAGTGAGCCTTCTCAGGAAATGAGTGCCCCTGGTTGATTGCGAAGGAATAAAAGATGGGCAACTAGACTTTAAGCCTCAATTTTGTTTTGGGAGCAAAGTTTGGTGAATATGATCACGTTGATGGGATTTGTGTATTGATCTATTTGATGAGTTTTCCTTTCTGTGTTGTTTCCATTTAGTCATGCTATTTTCTTTGTTTCTCCATTTTTGTTACTGCCTTTTATACCCCTATCCGCAGACAAAAAGAACAGAGTAGAAATGCCATTTGTTGGTCTATTATAATGTTTTAGGCATTGGGTCCCGTGGGTGATGAGTTCATGCTACTGTCTAGTCTCTAGCTTCTGTATTGCTATATATCATTACTCTTTCGAAGTTCATTTCTAATTTTGACGGTTTTTCATTTGGGTGCTAGCACAGGTATTTAGGGAAGCTGAGGTACCAATTGAGTGGGAAGAACATTTTGTTGGAAAACAAGTAGACCCTAGGACTCAAAGTTTTCTAACGTGGGAAAGTTTAGAATCTGTACGGCGAAACAGGGTTGGCTTGAAAGGGCCAATGGCTACACCAATTGGCAAAGGTCACCGGTCTCTGAATCTTACTTTATGAAAAGAACTTAATCTGTATGCCAACGTTAGGCCTTGTTACAGCCTCCCTGGATACAAAACTCGGTATGGTGATGTAAACCTTATCACTATCCGTGAAAACACAGAAGGGGAATACAGTGGCCTTGAACATCAAGTAAGTGGATTGAAAATATACAATATGCTGATAACAAATATTCAGATGAATTTATTATGTGTATGTTTCTTCTGGTGCTAGGTGGTGAAAGGTGTTGTTGAAAGCCTCAAGATCATCACTCAGCAAGCAAGTTTGAGAGTCGCTGAATATGCTTTTCACTATGCGAAGGTGCACGGAAGAGAGAGAGCATCTGCCATACATAAAGCCAACATTATGCAGAAAACTGATGGTCTATTTCTCAAGGTATGGGGATCATAGTAGTCAGAGTGTTGTGGTACTTGAATTTTTGTCCAATCGTTCTCAACTCAGTGTATGCTTTGTTCTCTCTTTCAGTGTTGCCGTGAGGTTTCAGAGGAGTACCCTGAGATTAAATATAAGGAAGTTGTCATTGACAACTGCTGTATGATGGTAGGGTAAATTTTCCTGTAAATTGTGTCTACAAAATAGGTGTCAAAGCCCTATGCAACCTAAAAGCTCAAGCTAATGGGTGGAGGGATATACTTCAACACTCCCCCTCACGTGTAGGATTGGACTTCTAAACGTGGACCATAGCAGGACTGGATATCTGCATATGGACAGGAGTGGAGGTGACAAACAGGCTATGGGCCAAAGTAGGTTAGCTCTAATACCATGTCAAAGCCCTATCCAACCCAAAAGCTCAAGCTAATGGGTGGCAGGATATACTTAAACAATAGGGTTGTGCAGTACTTATCAAACAAGAAATATGATTATGGGAAGAAATGTTGCTCTAAAATCAAAACTGCACCAATGAATTTTAGAGACAACTCATCATTGTTGCCATGCGCAGCTTGTGAAAAATCCTGCTCTATTTGACGTATTGGTTGTGCCTAATCTCTACGGTGACATTATAAGTGACGTATGTGCTGGTTTGATTGGTGGATTGGGCTTGACACCAAGGTGGGTACAATGGTACACACTATCTTCAATTGTAGTTGTCTAGATCATCTAATGACATTTGGCATCTCACTGCAGCTGCAATATTGGAGAAGGAGGTATTGCCCTTGCTGAAGCTGTGCATGGTTCCGCTCCTGATATTGCTGGAAAGGTTAGTCCTTAAAGCTACACTTTGTGTTGAAATTTATTCATCCTTAGTTTCCTGCTAAGTAATTGTGCCATGTCTTTGTTATATGTGTTTGTACCAACTATGGGTGTTAAAATTATACTCCCATTGTCCCTAAATTAGTGTCCCATATACTCAATATCTTTGTCCCAGGTTGTTAGTTTTGGAGGTTTTCAAATGAAGCCTAGAATTAGAAGATTGATTCCTGCACTATGAGGTGAGGCCATTGTCGGACATAATCATGATTGTAGTTGGGGTTATTCAAGACAGGTAGGTCTTGAAAATGATTCTAAGCTGGGCAAGTTATTAACTAGAGATTTTTTTTTTGAGATAGTTATTAACTGATGACTAGAGATACGAGTGTGTTAAAGATGATATAAATTTGGTTTCCAGTTTGTTTTAGCATAACTGAGTTTCTTCAGACCTGAAAGCTTACTTAGTCAGCCTTTTTTGGGGGTTGATTTACATAGAATATGGCAAATCCAACGGCATTGCTGTTGAGCTCTGTGACAATGCTGCGCCATTTGGATATGCACGACAAGGCTGATAGGATCCAGGACACTATCCTCAACATGATTGCTGAGGGCAAATATAGAACTGCTGATCTTGGCGGCTCTGCATCAACAACTGACTTCACGAAAGCTATTTGTGATCATCTCCGAGAAATGCTCTGCATATGATATGTTTTTAGCCTTGCTATGAAAAAAAAAAATCAGCCAATAACCACTTGTTGACTGAAGAAGCTTTGTCCAGTTACTTACTATCCAGCTGCCGGAGACTTCAAAACCATTTCAATGGATGAGTTGACAATAGCAAATCTGTTCTTCAGATAAAAACAGTATGGTTCCATCCTAATTTTGTTTCCACATATTGTCAATATACTTGGAAATAAAAGCATTATGATGTGATTTCCCTAAATTGTTTGGGAGGAATGAAAGCATTCACCATTATTTTTTGCTATTTGTTTTTTCTTGGCATTTTTAATGACCGATTTTTGTGGATATCTTACCTACCATATGATTTGTTTAATTGCGTAAATAAACTAATCCAGAGGAAAATTTCTGACCTATTGACTATAATATATTTTAATCACAGGTTGGTTACACTTCTTAAACTCTTTTTTTTCTTTTCGGAAGTAAAGTATGTAGAAGGTCTACACAGAATTGTGTTCATATTATTCCTTCCCAAACTCGTCCATCAAGTATGGGGAAGACAAATGACATCGTTAGGTTACAAAACTTGAATGAAAATGAGATTTAAACACATGGTACGTAACCTACTGTAAGACTGGTACGGTTTAAGGGTAAAAAGAAAAATAATAATAATTTCAAAAGGATATTATTAAATGTAGCGGAAAATACACCAAACCTACCTGGCAGTAGATCTTTACGAGCGCGTTGTCTTGGGTCGCGCCAACAGCGCGTGGCTGAGGTCGCTGGCTCATCTTTTTTTCTGAAAACAAAAGCAAAAAAAAACACTGAGAGATAAAATCAAAACAAATTTCCCACGACACAATCACAATTTCGGCTCCGCAGCAAAGCTCAATCAAGTCTCTCTCTCTCTATCGCCGTCGCCATGAGCGATCATCCCCAGCTCAGGGATCTCCGCACCACCGGTCAAGTGATCAGGCAAACGACGTCGTCCTTCACTGCGAACCCTTTCACATTTCTCTTCCTCTCCCTCCTCATCTTCTCCTTCCGCACCGTCGTCGACAATGG
>JAYMSW010004488.1:0-10944 GCA_036897725.1 Erodium texanum | reverse complement strand
ACTGGTACTAACGGGGGGACTGTGAAGATCGTTGCGGTCCCGGCTTCTGTATCTTCTCTAGCCATGGACAAGAGCAACAATGGCTGTGGAGAACCTGCGGTAGTAGCAACAATGAGTGCTGTTAAGAGGATCACTGTCAAGAGAAATGTTGGTGAGGCAAGAAGTGCTGCCTCACCTCGTGCTCAGTCTCCTGCAAGAACAAATGAGAAGGCTCGGGCTCAGTCTCCTGCAAGAGGGTATAATGAGAATGTCCGGCCTCGCTCTCCAGCAAGAACCAATGCAAATGGTTCTTCGAGGAAAGCTGAGCAATCTCCTTACAGAAGGAACCCTCTGAGTGAGATTGACCCCAACTCTCTTGCCAACAGCAGCAACAGAGTAAACATCAAAAGCAAAGAATTTCAAGCAGATGGACAGGTAATTTTTTCATCAAGTTTGTACCTTTTCTCTTGCACTTCATGCAAAGCATCTTCTTTTGTATTTGGTAGCTAAATATGATCTCGACTGTGCTGTGAAGCAGAAATTAACTGTTGGTCAAGGAGCTAATCACAAGACCAGCAAAGCTGTGAAGGAACAGCAGCAGCAGATTCTGGAGGAAGAAGCTACAGTGCAGACCGAAATGACCAGGAATGTTACAGTGACAGCAGTTCACCAAACATTGACAAGAAGCAGGTCCTCTAGGCGATCACAGGACTTGGACCTGAACCCAGAAACTATTTCGAGTGCCAATCCATCTTACGCTTCCCTGTTGCTTGAAGATATCCAGAACTTCCATCAAAAGAGCACACTCAACCCTGCCTCCATACTTGAATCAGTAACTGACCTCAACTGCAGTACAGGCTCCAATTCTGCTACCATTCTTGCTGGGAAGAAAAGAGCCCAGCAGAAAGAAGCTTTTGTGGAATCTGAGGTAATCGTAGATGATGATCTGATGGAACCAAGTCTTCACAAGTATGTGACCGTGAGTAGGGGTGGTAGAGGTACTCAGCTGGGCAGAGGAGAGCTTGAAGAGGAAGAATCCTCAGGAAGTAACAGCATTGCAGGTGCTGGTGGTCAACAACACGGCGCGGTTTCTTCTTCTTCACGGGAACCCAATTCAGTTGATTCAACTGGTCGCCGGACTTCAAGATCCAACACCAAGGAGAATGATCATCAGCAGACAGGCATTGGCCGTGGCAAAGTTGGTGGGAACAGAAGTCCTCAAGCAGTTCTTGTCGCTGCATCTACATGAACAAACAGAGCTTTAATCAGTTCGGTATTGTAGTTTTCAATTAAGGGACACGGTCACTAGGGTTGCAAACTTGCAACCAATTTTCATGTTTTAGTTTCGGAGTTTCTGTAATGGATCATTAGCTTATGATTTGTTCTTAGATGACCTCATTTCTTGATATTACAGTGGAAGTTAAAATCTCAATATGCCTTGTAGTATTTCAAACAATCAGCTGGTGGTAGCATTGAAGTTCTTCACATTATTTCTTCTGTACATCCATTAATATGGTTTCTTGCCTTTTTGGTTTTTTTTCTCTTCTGAGGAATTAAACTTATTAAAAGAATCACTTAATACAGGTACATGTGAAATCAATTTCACCAACATCTATTACAATGCAGTAAAATCACAAGAGTAGGTGAAGTTAACTTGCCTGATAAATGCTCATATCCAACTTGTTTCAATCTACAATTGGACTCACATGCCATGAAGAAGTCTGTACCAGCTGCAATAAGACTAAATTTGACACCATGTTATAGCCCTTGAGATTTTATCAGAGGAAACTAGATATGCCCATCAATGGAACAAATTGGCAAGATGTCATGATTCTTCAGGGCCTCGGGTGCAGGACAACTTTGCATCGTGGGCCATAGATGATGAGATGCTATAAATGTAGCTTAACTTTGGTGTTGGCTCTTGTTTACCTGCGTGACTTCTGACGCCTGCCATAATTTTCTCTTGAACCCTATTCAAAACATGGCACACTGCGGCATGTTATATACAACTTAATATTTTCATTAACCATTACCCAAGAAACTGGCTCAAACCATGCATTTTCTTTCCATAGATCAACCATAAGTTGTCAGATTTATTTATGGCTATTTTGTTCAAATAGCTGGAAGACCAAAAAAATTACCATGAATCTTTTCTACAGAACATAGTTCTCTCCTAAAAAAAACTATTGTCTATAACTTAGACTGGGCGGTTCAGCTACAAAAACATATGATATCACAGATTTGAGATATAGCTTTAACATTTTAAACCTGTATAATGCCTTGCCCAAACGGCATTCCCTCCCTTCGGACTTTTACAGAAATATGTCATGACAGGCAGTGCATGCAAGTAGTACCCACAAACTTCAATCTTCCTATGGAATGTGTTCCCTTCTTCCAAGCTATATACAGTACAAGCTATTCACTCTACACTGAGACAAGAAGTAGAGCCCAGAGATCAAGAGCAAGCCTTGTTCACATGATCACAGACTTCATTCCTTACTGTTTCGGTAGTTAACCATGTATATTGCAACCAAAGTAATACCAACACCAACCAGTTGTATGGGTGTGAAGGTTTCGCCAAGATAAAGATATCTGTGTTTTGAAACCATACAAAACTATTAAAAAATAATCAATAAGGCTTTAAAGTGCATATTTGGGCTATATATTAAATATCAAAATTTATTTTCTATCCGAAAACTCAAATGTTTGGAACAACTAAATTGAGATGCAGTAACATTTTGTGCTATGTAAATCTCACTGGATGATCTTACCCAAAAATTGAAGCAAACATTGGGGTTAGGAAAGTGAGGGAACTGAGCTTCGTCAGGCTACCTGAAAGGCAACAGCAAGAAAAAAAATACTTTCCAGTAAGAGCTTTTAATTTGAAAGGCACAAGGTAAATCAAAATAGTTCACCAAAATGACCAGCTTGCTATACCACAACGAAATAAACTACCACAGGAGAAGGGTGAACATATATTCCGTATTCAGTATAAGAATTTCTTAAGATCAAAATATGATGAAATTATGAGGTTGACCTTTTGTGGCACTGTAGAAGTATACGCCATAGCTCACAGCACTTCCGAAGATTGAGGTATAAAGCAAAGCTGATACATCACTCACAGTAAGCTCCTGGAGATTTCCACTAAGTGCAGGATCATGATTGAGAATAGAGATTATCATAAGAGGAAGACTCCCAATAACCATGTGCTGCAATAAAAGATCATGTGCATTAGTCTTCCTAATCACCATTCTCTATATCAAGAGTTGGAACATTGCACAGTTCACAAGTGTTTGAATTTTTAAAAGTGGTTATACATGATTCTATTATCATTTCTAGTTTTTCCTACAGAAAAGAAAAACATGAGAGGTCACCACATCAGCAATACTTTCTGGTAACTGATTGAAAATAGGGAAAGGAAGCCCCGTCTATACTTAAATAATTACAAAATAGCAATCAAAACATCAAATATGCTGCACACTTAGAGGTTCATTTTTACATAAAGCTTAAGGATACAAAGCAAACATAGGATCTAGGCCTACCAAATGCTCAAATGCCTAATCAACAAAAGGGTGACTTGCCATTTCAGGGGGGATGCATGGTAATTAAGCTACTGAGTTGGAATACCCTACCCATCCAGTTGCCATAATAGGATCAGAGTACTTGGAAACCCAGCGGACCATGACTGTGCCAACTGCCATGCTTTGAGCTGCAAGAAGCATCCACCACTCACCACTTCCCCATAATGAAAAGTTACTCTCCTCAAAATTGATTGCAGGGACCTGGGAAAATTCTCATTAACATTTAAAAGCAGCATAACTCAAGAAACCATCAAGAACTAAATCAATTGTATGTCATGTTGTTGTTGTTGTGGTTCTGTGCCATATTGAAGACACAATTACAAAAAAAAAAAAAAACATCTCCAACAACATAAATGTATAATCAAAATAGCAATGCTTATACACATGTAAATTGGAAACATTTACTAGTACAATTTTGTTTATTTGCATACGTCATTTGTAGTCCACATGGAAGTGAGAAAGTATTGCTCATAACTAAACCTTCTTTATATCTTTCAGAGCTTCTATTCTGAAATTACATTTTAGTCCTAATTGAGGTAACAAAAGGGGTATAGGTGAAAAGTACTAATTACATGGAGATACCAAAATGGAGCATATGAAAATTCAGTAGTAAAAAATAAGTAAAAGGAGTTTCTATTAAATAGTAAATTGTGAAGAAATATTAAATTCACCTCAAGAAGTAGAAGTCCTACAACCCCAAGTACAAGCCCTGAGGCTCCAACAATTCCAATGGACTCACCAAATAATAGAGCAGCAAGCACAGCTACAGTCAAAGGTTGGGAATCAATGATAACCTGCAATTCATTTTTATACAAGATGTAGTTATTACATAGCTAAGTAAAATAAAATTATTCTTTGGTTTATTACAATATTCATGGTTGATTTAGTTCATGCCACAACCATGCTATTACTTTATCACTCCATGCCAAACATCATTTTGGCCAAATCATATTTATTACAAAATATTTGTATCAAATGTAATCATTATCATTGACTTCATATTGCATATATTATACATATTCTATCAATACAATAACTAAGGTGTATTAGAACCCTTTTGCATGGTTCTATTATGGAACATGTCTTGGTGAATTTGACCTGTCTAATAATGGTTCCTCTAAAATGTTAAGCAATGAAAACTTACACTGCCCAAACCTGCAGATGTCCTCTGTAACCCCTCTGCAAGAAATCCCTGTCCATATTAATTACCATCAATACCACTAATTACACAAATAATCACCATCAACACAAATGAAACCGAAGCTGGTTTGAAGCTGACCTGGAAACAAGTAGCGTCAATCAGACCAAAGAGGGCAATGGAGAGCCAAGCCATGATTCCAGAGGGCAACGGCCTTCCCCTAGAGGCAGCGAATGCTATGAGGAGGAAGCCGGAAGGAAGGAGACGAAAAGAAGCGACAAAAAAAGGACCGGCCTTAGGCAACACCTCCTTCATAGCCACCATAGCCGTACCCCAGAAGAAGAACGGCGACACCAACACCGCCCACTCCCACAATTCTCCCAAATTCACCATTGAATCCCCTTCATCCGGCGACAGCGAGGAGGGGGAAGAATTATCCGTGCCCGCGACGCCGTCCTCCTCCCCGGGAAAGGGCATACACTCCACGTCGAGCCCAGTCCCCACGCAATCCATGGCGGACGATGATTCCGATTCAAATTCGACCTTTTTACTGGTGCACCTGACAATACCAAGCCTAGGGTAGTTGGAGGCATAGATTGGTTTCGGTAAAGCTCCATTGCAGGGTCCGGGGAGTTGCAGACGACGCCGAATCGGGGATGATGATGCGAAGCAAAAGGAATTGAAGGTCGTGGAAGAGAGCTGAGGGCATAACGAAGAAGCAGACGCAAGAGCAGAAGAACTCCACCACCCCATTGTTCTCATGGAGTACAGAGAGAGAGAGCAGTGAGTGAGTGAGTCACGACTCACGAGTCTGGCAATGGCTGAGGAAGACGACGATTAATGACCACAAGAGGTAGTGTGCTGTTAACGGAAAATTATGGTGGGAAGATAATTAATTGCGGATTATATATTTAACTATTTAAGCGCCTTTTATTTCATTTTTACCAATACTCTGATGTATTTGGGCCGATAAATGCCCAGTCCAGCCCAGTGAGCCCAAGCTCGGTACCAAAGCAGCTCAGCTCCGCTGCTGAACTCACGATATAAAAACCTGATGGCGAAGAAGGAACATTGAAACTGGGAGCAGCAAAATCATAGACCATTCGTCTCTCTCAACGTTAAGCAGGTAAGCTTTCAGAACTTCATATATCGTGTATGTTCTTGATTTCGAGTTTATCTGTATAGGGATGTGTCTATATGTGTAGCTCTTACTCTTACAGAACATGCACACCACCTGTTTGTTGAAATTCCCAAACCAAATTGTATGATTGATTCGTATTGTATTTGTTAATTTTGCTCATGAATTTATGTTTAAGCACTCTATCTGGTCACTTGAGGTCATGTAGAACCACCACTCATGTTCTTCAGTTGCTGAACCTCTAATTTTCCAAATTTTCCTTCCCAGTACTGATAAAGCCCTTTTGTCTTTGGTTGTTTTAGATGTGTCCCTGCTTATTAATGTGGAAATTCTAGGGTTTTGGTGAACAACTTGTGTCAAAATAGGCTGAATCTTGAGTCTCCGAGGATTCTCTGGAGATATTAAATGCTCCTTTTTTGGTGCAGTGTCCATTTTATAGGTAGTACCCACATCAAATATCTTATCTTGTAAATTTTATTTAACTTGAACAAGATAGAACTCGATATGAAGGGTTTTTTAGTCGGACACTGATTTTCTTTTCAGACGCTTGTATGAACATCGGTTTAGGAACTCCTCTAATGTGTAATATGCATTCCTAGGAGCTAGAGAATAATGAGGTAGAAAACACACCACAACTTCTACCCATTTTATCCTTCACTGCAAGAAAGCCGGACCTCAGGTTATTTACTTCTCTAGTACCAACACTCTTGGGTTTCCATGAAAACAATCATTATGACTTAAATGGTGGGTTTTTTTTTTTTACAAATTCAACTAGGGTCTCATGTTCAGCTAGAGAGTAATGAGCTTTCTTTGTTGTAATGTCAAATCCAGGACTTCTTAAGTGACTGATATCCATGAGGATCTGTAAATGCTGACAACTGGATACTGGGATATATCTTTCTTGATTGGATGTAAAATTAGCTTGAGGTATCTTTCATTAATTTTAGAGATTTGGCTACTTATTGTGAGTGTGCAGTCCAACTAGGAACACCCTAAATTTAATCATCTTGTATTTTAACATTTTGTTGCAATTTGATGATTTTATTCTGTTTCTTTTTGTTTGAACCTGAGGCTGATTTTGTGCACTACCCATGATGCAGGAAACTTCGTGAAGGCGGGAGAAACATTGTACTGAAGTGCGAAGCAAGAAATTGTTGTTGAAGTCTGAACAATGTCAGCTGGGCCTGGACTTGAGTCTCTTGTAGATCGTATGTCACTGATACAACTAATCTGTTTTGTTTCCACTTTCTTGTATTGCAATTTTTTAAATCTATGTTTTTTGTTGCTGGCGTCTTAAATCTTTAATTAATCGTGGTAGTTTTAACTTATGAAGCTCTTGGGTTTTGCAGAAACAATTTCAGTTATTACAAATGATGGACGCAACATAGTGGTGAGTTCATAAAATGAAGCATATTAGCCAAACTCTGGACATGAAAACCCTATTTATATCTGTTTCCTACCTTTTTTTTATTTCCTTCTCAGGGGGTCTTGAGAGGTTTTGACCAGGCTACAAATATAATTCTTGATGAATCTCATGAGCGAGTTTTTTCAACCAAGGTATGATTGTACTTCTGTTGATACAGAAACAAACTAGTCAGCTTTTGTGTTGAACCTGTTTAGATATTTGTGAACCAAGAGTCCCAACCATTTCCATACCTGTGTTGTAAACTTTTATATGCAAGTGATAAGTTCATATATATTTTGCCATCTATTTTGTTTTGGGGTTTAGGCCAGTAGCTTACCTGAGGTGCACTCCCTGCAAATACTCTATACTTAGGGTTTGCTGCAGGGAAAGCAAAAATTTTTCTGGTGTTTGGTTTCCAGAGGAAAACACACACACAAAAAAGGTCAAATCTGAAGCGGTATTGCAATGAAGAGGGATTTACTAATAAAATTTGAAATACTTACTGGTGCTTCAAATATAAACTATGTGGCTGACTATTAGTTCCATGGAAGTTGAAGATCGAGCTCCCTTGAGAGAGAGAGAGAGAGAGGAACAAGATACATGCCCTATAAAAAAATTCACTACTATTACCTGAGACTAGATAATTTGTTCTTCTCTCACACTCATTAGCAAGTCATTACCATGAATATTAGCTGTGTGATTGTAACTTCTTTTCTGTGTGGTTTCTTAATCATTGGCTTTCTCTCACTCACACACACGCACACACACGTTGATAGATTCAGAGGGGACCAAGAATACAATGTCCATGGATTTTTGTTACTATTATCTAGTACTAGATGTTTTCGTTCTTCTGACTAATAGCAAGCCATAGCCATTAACAATCTTATTGTCTATTTAAAGAATCAATTGTTTACTTCCCCCTTACTTCTACATAAGGCTGATTACTACCTTGCTTGCTACACATTTGGCTGATAAAAAAAAAAAAGGGACAGCCGTGAATGCTCTGCTTCTCTCTCTTTCTCTGAATTGAACATGTCAACTGGAAACGTACCATTCACATGCACTTTGATTTGCAGGAAGGTGTCCAGCAACTTGTATTAGGGTTGTACATCATAAGGGGTGACAACATGTATGCCTTTTACCCTTACATTGACCAACACAGAGTTAAATGATTCTTAGGACGCATTTATTATTGTATAATTGATCTGTTCCTTCGGTTTTGCAGAAGCGTTGTGGGTGAACTAGATGAGGAGCTGGATGCAAGTTTGGATTTGTCGAAACTAAGAGCTCATCCCCTGAAGCCTGTTATCCACTGAGATAGATAAAGAAGCATTGGTTTCAATTGTTGCTACACTATATGAGCTTCTAAAATGGTGAAGACTGGTGTGTACTAATAGTCACATATCTACATTCCTGAACCTGATGTTAACTTGAATGTCTTATTTTCCGGGTAACTGGTTGATTATGAAGTTTTTTTTTTTTTTTGACAGAACCTAAACAGAGCTTATTGGTAATTAGGACAACTAGCATAAATGGCTATGATGTGCTGATACCTGTTAGTTTGGTTTCAATACCTTTCATTTACTCTTTTTTTCAAAGATAATTATATATAAATTTCCTGTAAATTTAGGATCTAAGAACCTTCTGCAAGTTAGAAATGATTAAGAGTTAATTAGGAATGATGATATATGCATGATGAGATCAGTGTGGCTGCTTTAGAGTTAACCATAAACATGTCCCTTTAGTCAAATGGTTTGGCTATCATAATACGCATACCATTACCAACTTCTGTATGGTTTCTGCCAAACTATATTGTATTTTGCACAAATCCCTATTAAGAATGAAAAGATTTGGATCTATATAATATGAAGAAAAATTAAATTAGAGCCTATGCATTTGACCAAATACAATGGAAGCTTCTAAAAGTATGGCTTTTGACTAGTCAACCTCCTTCAATCTTCAAATCATTTGCTTATTTTATGTTTCTTTCTTTGCTCGATGTAGAACTTGTCGAATGTATAAGACAACTTCAAATTCGCAAAACTCATCGTTTCTTATTAAGAAAACTTCAATTTTGAATTAATTGATAAAAAATTAAGCAGGAATAAGTTAATTTTGTGACGAAAGAAAATAGTTATATGATTCTGAATATATCTTAGCGACAACTGAAGCGACTAATCTTCAGAGTTTAAATCAAGAATTGATTATTTAGATGTGTAGCTTTGAAGGTAGAAGTTGACTTTGTCTTTGAGAGAACACTCAAAACTCAATAGCTTGTGAACACAGGAAGGAGAGATAGCCAACCGAGTAGGCAACAGACTTCAACTACTCCATTCCATGAGTCTTCGCACGCTTTCTCTTCTCCTTCGTCACTTTTGGTTTTGTCTGTTTTCACATGAAGCAACCCAATTTGTGTACAAGTAAAATATTATTATGTCTCTCTCAGCTCAACAAAGACACTTCTGCATTTTATGATTAAAAATACTATTCAAAACGACCTTGTCTTCCTCCTTTTTCTTTTTTTCTTTTTATTATTATCTCCAATCTACAATGCTTTTAAGTCATGCCTTCATCACAACGATGGTCAAACAAACACTTCTATAAATAGTTTCGAGTTTGTTTAAACTCTTATTAAAATATTATTTGCATAAATAGCTCGTTCCTTAAATATATCAATATTTTGAAGTATAATACTTAACCCTAAAACAAGTTTTTCAATGAAGGTAGAGTGCTACGTTTTTTCTTTTTCGAAACAAATGACATATAATCAAAGAAATATACATGTTAACACAATAATATTACAGACTCTATACTGACTAGGAATAATAATTAATGTAGTTATCGAATAAGCTTGTGTACTGCTTAACAATCAAACAATACAATGAATACACATAAAGACAATAATAAATACGCATCTAAGTCAGACGGGCAAATGATTCTGTATTTGTCTCCATCAGAATTTGAACATAAGAGCAATGTCAATGGTAGCTCGGGGTTGGACGGGACACGTCAAATGTCGTGGCCCCAACTGTCAAGGGCGACATCGACGTTGGCCCAAAACAAAGTTATTGGTGGCGGAACCAACGGCAGCGCTACAACTGGCCTGGCAATAAAACTGATTGCGGCTGCCTCGAAACCAACAATAAGGTTATGGGGCTAATAGCAGCGTTAGCCCCGTTGACCTTGCTCTAATAGTTAAAAGAGAGACAACTTCATTAACCAATCAATGGGTCCTAATAAATTATAGAATATATTTTTTGAAGGGGTTTTAGAATAATGCTAATTCATATTTATAAATTCATCTCATTGTTGTCACATAATAAAATCATTATTCAGACATGAATATTTTATATGGTGAAAGAAAAATAGAAGCATGTGATGATGACGGTGTGAGAAATAGACAAGGACACCTTCCCCAATTGTTAACTTCCTAGAAAACGGCATTATTATCATCCCCACTAAAGTCAAGGCCCGCTACTCGCTTTTGCTTCAATCTTCAACAATTTGGACCGACTCAATTTAAATAAACCCTTATATACAATCACACACCTAAACTATCACACAACCCATAAATATTAATCTCCATTTTCTCCGACTCATTTACGCATCAATGGCCGATCACCAGAGGCTCTACCCCCTCCAAAACGACGTCGAGGCCCGACCCACAGCTCCGCTAGTCCCCGGCGGCGCCACCATCTCCGAG
>JAYMSW010004487.1:0-10945 GCA_036897725.1 Erodium texanum | reverse complement strand
GATTCGTTGCCCTTAGAATCATTGACAAAGTAATTTTAATCTTGAAATCATTGCATGATTGAATCCTTATGAACCCGGGAATCCTATATACTGTCTCTCATTGATTAAACTTGTTGCTTGTTTCTCTCTTGCATATTTGGTGACTTCAATTCACTTGTTTTTAAACTGTTACTCTTTACAAACAACAAATTTCTCTTTAGATCCAAAAGTATTTAATTCTCAAGTAGGATAAAGATTGTGACTAGTCGCTCCTACGGATTCGATAAACCGTGTCTTCATTGACGAAGCCTTGTATTACTTTAATTAGTACACTGCCAATCCGCGAGAATAAATCTGTCTGATTTATTAGGTAGGTTTTTCTCGTGTCAACCCTCTCTATAAGGGAGATACTTGGTTGGATCCGCCAGAAGGATTAGCCCAGAGTTATGCTTGAATCCGATTGCCAGACGGTGGTGGGCATGATTTTGGGGAAGCTCAAATGGATACTCCTCCCGTTCTCATCATTGAGGATCGTAGAAGTGCTCTACTAGACATCCCTTACGTGTCTATTAGATATGTGTGTAGATCAGCAAACGTTGTGACCCATAGCTTGACAAGGGGTTACGTTTATATGCTGGTTTAGATTGGAATAATATAATATTGCCTCAGGATATACAGACACTCATTATACTTGATATCTCAGATTAATGAAGTACATGAGCTTTATTCAAAAAAAGAAAAAAACTCAAAATAGTTTACCATGACACGCGTAGCATATGGTACAATAACATTCCGAAATAAAATAAATATTCAATCTGAATCATCACATTATCGTAAATGAGATATGCCATTATGATCACATCCCAGTTCTAGGTTGTTTTAGAAAGGTCCTTTAAAGCATATATACAATCAGATAGGAAATCAAGCTATATCATACTTAGGATAGTGTTTCAGTATGAAGCTTTTGGGATGTTGGAGCATCCTTGGAGATCAGATACATTAATGTCCACCCAAACTTCATTTACGCGCCCAAAGAGCTGGAACGGAGAATCATATTGTGCAATTGAATATGCATAATCGCTTTCAGAAGATGTGGAGTTTGCCCAAGGAGATGAACTCAAGCTGGTGGCAAGTTTCTGGGCCTCTTTAATGATGTTACTATCCCTTGCAAAGCCAGAGAACTTTCTCACGGCAACACAATGACTCTCCCATTTGTAGGGCTTCAGGTTCAGTTCGGGGAGGGGTAGTGGCGGGCTGGCTTGGAACTTCACAGGCAAATAGAACCGAACAAAATAGGCCGAGGAGTGAAGGGGGCCTGCTCCGGGGATTAGGCTTGTCAAGACGGGAGCTGTCATAGGAATCCGAGAGAAATTCAGATTCGCACCTTGGATAAACTGGAATAACCTGTGAGTCAAACAAGAGGACATGTTACAAAGCAGTTTTATAAGTGAGGTCCCGATTTCAAACCTTGATACATGCAAATGAGTGATAAAGAAACAAAGCAAGCATCTGGGATACCAGTTTGAACAGGCTTTTCTACTTTACCCACATCTAAGATCTGCAAATGAAGACAATGGCCATGGTATGTGGTGCACTCTAGTCTTAAATCATGCAGAACAACATGATCCTTATTCTAGACAGCAGGCACACAGGCTTGGTAATGCATGGCAATTTTAGTGTTGTAGCATAAGGATTGGGAGGACACGAGCAAAAATCACAATAGAAAGAGATTGCACCCAATATGAAATTTCTGTGACTGAAGAACCAGTTAAGAAGAAACATTCAAAAGTATCTGCCCAACTCATCACATCAAATCTTGGGTTTCTGAAATCTTATTTACACTAAAAGGTTGTTTTGTATTTCCAGGACTCAGAATACACACACAGTGCCACCCACCAACCTCATCAAATGTGTCCAGCATATACAGATAACCCTAGAATTATAAACATCAAACAAAAGGGCCAAGAAAATGGTAAATCACTCATCTCAATGGGCTCATCTTCTAAAAACTATATCTTCACTTCCAAAACCCGTAACAAGCTTGTCCATGAGGATGCATATTTTTGAAATTAAACCATTGGTTTTATTGCTCCAAACGGTTATCCGAGGATACCAAAGACATAATATCTGAGGGGCATGAATCACCCTCCAGTACATCGTCTAAAGACAGAGCAAACTGCGCTAAAGCATGAGCTACCCGATTTGCAGTGCGCCTAACAAAGACTACCCTAGCCTCTGGCATGAGAGCCAAGATGGCTTTACAATCCTCAAGAACAGCCCCTACTACAGATATATTCCATTCCCTAGCATAAAGAGCATGAACTATTTGCTGGCAATCCGTTACAAAGAGTACCTGAGGCCATTGCTTCTCCTGTGCCCACCACACTGAACCATCATAGAAATATAAAATCATAAATTGGGCATTCAACCATCAACTTGAGCTTTTTAGCCCAATACACAACATATAGTCTTAGGTTTCTCATATTTTACATACACTAAGCTCATAGTCTTAGGTTTCTAAACTAAATTGCTTCTCAAATATTGTATTTCCAGGACTTGTATACACACAACACCGCCCACCAAGCTCATCAACTATGTCCAACACATACCGGTAGCTCTGGTATTGCATAAATCATCAAGAAAAGGGCCGCGAAAATGATAAATCACCTCCCTGTTTTCCTCTCACTTGCCCATGAAGAAACATCACGGTTGCTTGATCACTCATGTTACAATAATACCCACAAGGGAAAGCAGTGAAATTGGGGTTACGAAATTGAAATGAGCAAAACCCAAGACTAAAAATCCCATCTTTGGGGGATTTTCCCGCTGTTTCTCAGCTTCCAAACAAGCGATCAATAATTGATTCAACAAGAAACTAACAGAGAAGGATAAATCGAGCTGGGGCGCACCTGTGGAAGCCATTTCTGGTGGCCTTCTCGAAGGAGAGGTCCCGAACAGCGGGAGCAGACATCCAAGTAGATTCCCTGTAGAGTCTGATCTCGAAATCCGATTCAACGTGAACGACCGTGAACTGGGGAGATTCGATGGCGTTGCACAGAGCTGCTAAGCAGAGGAGGTTGACCACCGCGATCTTCAGCTTCTCCATTGTTTTCTCCTCTGTCTCAGTCGTTTTGCTTCTTATCTACTTCACATATACTGTTTGTATTTATGAAATCACAGTATTGTCCTTGTTATCTTCAGATTAAAGAAACCACTCGAATGTTCTCGAGGTTACAATGGTAAATAAGTCGCATCAACTATTTGGAGTTCCAGACTTTGACTCCGTACTACAAACACATATTTGATTATGACACCAAAACGAAATGATAATCTTATGATTATATTATATCAAATTTTTACACTACATGTATGTTAATAACTCATTTCTTTTCTCAAAAAATATATATGTACATGAGGTTTTTTTTGTACAAGGAACTGGCAAAAGTAAAAAAACTGCCCCAAAAGTGGAAGAGTATTTCAACTCTCTCTACCACCCTATTTATATTTTACAGGAAGTGAAGTTCCTCTAAGCTTATCAAGATCCTTCTTTCAAAGCTAGGGTTAAGATTAGTCCACAGCACTGTCTTACAAGCAAAAGAGTGGAAAGCAGAACCTACAAGATGTGCACATCTACTTTCTTCGCTGTGTCCAGCACCTGCATTTCAGCCAATAACCGAGTATATTGTTTTTGGAACTCCGATATTTGGCTTCTAAGCAATGTCACCTGTAGAAACAAGAACAATCATGCTCCCGTTATTAGCATAAATCATCAAATACTGTATTTTCATCACTTCAAGTCTACTTATTTCCTGTAATACTATCAAGTACCTTGAGATTAAGCTCTTTCTCCTTCTGCTCATATTCCCAGCATCTGAAAGATGAAAACAACAATTTCTTATTGATTGGAATAATTCATCGAGTATAGATACTACTTCCCATTAAGATTTAACAGCATTTGATCAATACCAGTGGGAAGGGCAAGAAATCATAATAATTTTTACAATCAAACCTCAATATCAATCTAGGCATCATAATCAATACAGGAAGAGTTGACAAATTATGTATACTGTACTTGGCATGTAGCTCCTTGTTTACTTGCAACAAGTTTGCAGCCTCTTGGTTCATCAAATGATTTGCTACTGTGTTCCCAGGCTACAAAAAAATGTATATCAATAATGGGCCTAACAACAAAATTAATTGAGCCAGATAGAAATGGCAAGTCGGTATCAGGCAATGGACATGAGAAGACAGGTTTGATACTAAATGTATCATCTTGCCTAATTTCAATTGAAACATTAGAGGTACAAACCAATAATTCATGTGGTGCTCTTTGCTAAAACAAAGTTCTGCACTATGAACGAATCCCAAACGATACCTGCATTTGCCCGGTAGCAACTGCATTGGCCCCTTTCACCACCTGCCTCTTAAATCTCAGAAAATCACCCGAATCATCATGTTCCTTCCTCTTCATACCTGATAATCCCAAGGCATTACACCTTTTGGACAGTTAAAAATGGCAAAGGCTTAATTTTGTAAAGCACTTACCTTGTTTGGTTATTCCCTGGGAGTTTACTCTTTGTGTATGATGGGATGTATCAGGTGTTGGATGCTGAAAGCTGCTTCTGCCTATAGAAGCTGTTTTGGTAGTACCATTACCATAGTTGGAACTGCTAGGCAACTTAACGGGTTGTTCCTTACCACTAAGATAAGGTGAAACCTGTGGTGGCATATGTGCTTTAGGCTTCTTTACCGCCTGATAACCAATAAGCCCACAATGATAATCCCTGCCAAAAAGTTCCTCCCCTTTCATTAGCTTGGTCTTGCCAATTATACCGAGTAGAGAGTTCACAAACTTAAACTAGTAAAGTTGAGCTCTACTTCAATAGAAATCAGCATAATCATTCATAAAGTGTATTGCACAATATCTGAAGTCTCAATTGGATACTTCAAAAAAATAACTTGTAATATATTGAGAAGCGTCTTATGCATTTATAGTTTTGGGTGTGATATGTACAGGCAATCAAAATGCAACACAAAAGATGAAAAAATACGCATTGAACTCTTGTGTAACAGAGAGTTAAAAAGTAGCATGCACTACCAGTATTCCCAAGTCATTTCCTTGAGCCGATTTTCAAGTTTCTGGAAAAGGGAGGTTCTCTCAAAATCTTGTTTATTATGACTTGGCTCAATAAAATTGGCTTCCAGAACACCTACAACGATAATAACAAACTATTTCACCTCAAATGTCCTACTTAAACAAAGGATCAAAATAAGTAAAGCTTCTCACCAACAACTCCTCTACCCCTACTCCTTGCATACCCAACAACCTGCCAAAATGGCTGCCAAAATAAAGCAAATAAGTGAAGACTTACATTTTTAGTTTTACTAGAAAAATATAAACACATTAGCAATTGTTTTCAATTCTATTTCCTTTTTTATTTATTCAAAGAATAAAATGGTTATAACACTTAGGGGAATCAATTAAATTACTATCCAAGATGCAAGTTTTTTGGCTACAGATCAGATCAACAATTACCAGTACTAGACGATTCTTGTGGTAAACATTGAAGCCATGGAAGTTAACTTGCGGAGCTTCTTTTAGAAATCCAATTGTAGTTATCACCTCACCCTACATGATGCAAGTTATTGGCACCAAATATCACATGCTATAATGGACCAAATTGTAGTAGTCTGTTCCTCAACCTTCAGAGACTTATTATTATTATTATTTTTTGTGAAACAAAATTGATTCAACAAAATATTACCTCCATGCGTCCACCACTTTGAGGTTTATACACAATGAATTCAGGATATTTTAGATCATTAGCAATAATGTGATGCTCAACAACTCGACCGCGCAGTATTATACTGAAGTTTTGAGGCATCCGCATATATAAGATGGACAAGTATTCCTGCACAGAATTATATCTTAGAAATATAATTTCTCATTTAGCTATAATCATCTATCTATCACAAACTTACGCGGAGAGAAAAATGGAATCTGTGAGCAATGTGCTGTTCATGTATTTCGTTACGTACTTTCTTTGAATCCCCACCAATACGAATGTCCTGCACACACCAACTCAAAATAGCCAAATCATCCAAAATGATAATATCAATGCTAATTGATGAATAAACTAAAGAATTTAACCTCGGGATCTGTGTCAAAGTCCAGCTCCACTTTGCCCTCATCCGTTAGCCATAAATTGTAGATAATGACTTTTGTGCCATGAGGCCCCACATCATTAAACTGCCATCAAATTGAAAAGGCAGATTTTAGAAAGCAAAACATCGAAGATATTAACATAATTCCCTCTAAGCTTCATTCTATAACAGTTTTTCTTACAATATTAGCATGTCCTAGAATATATACTCAAAAAAGCACTACAATCTTCCCATATTACCTTCTGCCAAAATGAAGATTGACCAGAGTACAAAGCAACTGGTAAGGGCAAATTTGAACGAATGCTAGAAGAAGAAAAAGCCTGTATTAATTGACTTTTCTTATCCTTGTGACAATACAATCAAGGACAATTGTTTGGGAGCAGAACAGCTTGATACAAATTAGAAATAGTTTTAATGGAATTGGTGATTCATAACTTCTTTAGAAGAACTTAGGTACGAGCATCTTTAGTTCAACTTCACATTACGATAAGTATGATTTGTACCCAAGAGTGATATCATTAGCCAAACTGCCCAAATTAATTGGGCACGGACGACAAGCTGCCCGATGTTTAAAACAGTACTACGAGCTGCCCATTGAATGGTACACAGTCGTCTGTGGATGGCCAGATCGGACCAGAGTGCTCGGCGTCAATGGCCTTATCAACCCAACGCCGGAGAAAAGCGTGGTGGATGGCAGGAGAGCTCGAGCTCATGCCAAGTTGGCTGGACTCCTCAGTTTGGACTTACGCCAGAGTTGGCCGGAGTGCTCGGCCTCGATGGTTGGAGGCGTCGACAGTCCCAAATTGCAGTGTTAGGGTTAGGCAAAGTCTAGGTTTAACTTAGGTTTGAAAGACTTAGGGTTAGCTTAAGATTCGGGGTAGTCATATCGTCTGCCTTGAATATGGCATTGCAATGAGAACTAAAAAAAAGCATTCCTATGATTACTTGAAAAATGAAAATGAAATATTAGCATTTTTCATGAGATTAAGTGTGGAATTGATATTTCAACAGAAAAAAACTTTTGGCATTATGAACTAAGTTGACAGCTAGGACTGAGAAATGCTGCAGATTGAGATGTGCCCAGAATTAGGAAAAAGACATGTTAATGAATACTAGAGAACAGTAGAGAATAAAAGGCAAGTACAAAATCTTTGGGTACATACTTGCTTCAGAAGTTCTACTTCTGTGGAAAATGGAGACCATTGTAACAGCATGGAAAGATTAGACTTAAAGTGTTCCCTAGAATTCCGGTGATCCAATGTTCCAGTCAATGTGTTGAACTCATAATCCACCTGGAAATGCATTTAAGGAGTGAGACATTACAATTGAACTAACCCATACAGCAAAGTGTCAAGAACTGAATACATCTCACTTGTGTTTTTCCTATAATCCAGATCAGAAAACAAAATAATACAGATAACAATTGGCCAGAATACATGGAGCACTGTAACATTTAAGCAACAATACTAACCATAGGTACTACTATTCTGTCAAGACCCGTTCTTGACAGGAATGTATAAGAAAGGAGGCCAATGCTTTGAGACACGATCCTGAGCATGAAAAAAAAACACATTAAGGGGACAAGTTTGCTATAAAATAATAGCTACTTTTAAAGCTCAAGCTGATGGGTGGAGACCTCAAGATGTTTATCAAGTGATCACTGAATCACATTCTTGAATGTGGCACACTTCAACAACTAAAAATCAGAAGCCAAATAATCATACGCATACTTCAGAATAGTTTGCATAACAAAATCATTAATATGTAGGACAAAACTAATTTTTTTGAAAAACATTACAGAGAACACAAATAATTGTGTAAGGCCATTGTGTGTATACTTTATTTGTTAGGATGTGCGTGTGCTCAAGCAACCTTTTCTTTCCAGTATCTCCAACAACACCATCTTGTATTTATCCATAGCAAAGTGAAAGATCTGTATTTCTAAGAGTAAATTAATATTTGTTAGGATGTCTGTACTTATACATACTTATCCATAGCAAAGTGAAAGATCTGTATCCCTCTCTAGTACGAGTTCAATCAAACGGGTGAGAAGTTCCTTTCGACCAGCAAAAGAAACAAGCTGAGAAGAATCAAAATACAACATGTAACCAACCCTACGAAATTCCACAGTGAGTGAAAGAAATATTTATTTTTAAACAAAATCTATGCAAAAATAATCATTTAATCTACCCTTTTCACTTAAGAACTGCTTCTACATTACTAATCAGGCAAAAACAGTTAGTATAGAAATTTAGATGCATTTGGTAGAAGAATATTTCATAATTACAGACCAACCTATCATTCGAGTAGCGGCTGAAGACAATAACATCTCCTCCAAGTCTCATCGAGCTGGTCTTGAAGCCATTGCCATCTGAAAGGATAAAAGTCAACTAACAAATATCATAGAAAACCCACAATTATAAAGAATAAAGTCACAAGGCCCATACATTTGCCAATGGATGATTTTGATTTATCTGAAAATCCAAAACTCATGCAACGCCTCATTGCTTCTGCATCCATTCCACCACCATCATCTAATTGCACAATCATGTTTTCAGAGAACCAGAGTTAGGTGAACTTTTTTGCCCATTCTTAGCTATACCTTTAGGAAACTATAAATGACATTTGCAAGGTTCAAGATGTCAAATACCCTGAATTAGCAATGCTGAACTCCCACCCCTAGGATTTGTGGTTTTATCTACAATGACAAAAGTGGCCCCATTTTGGATCTATACAACAAAAAATAACACATCATGAAATGCAAACAAGAAGCCATCATACAACAGCATGAAATAATTTGTGTAAACATTAAGATTCCATGTTAAGCCGATATTTAAGTACCTACATGGTGAACACAGGTAGTATGATTAAAATGAACTGGGCTTGAAAACATCATGTGAAAATTTCACTTCCATAAGTGCACCATATATCAAACAAATAATTACAAGAAGATTCAAGATAAATCAACTTATTGATATACTTATAAAGGGCATATAGCCTGACAGGTTTCCAACTTTTGCAGCACTCTTGACATGTTTAGTTTCTCAATGTTCTCTTTATTATTCAATATCTATCCTAAAATCAAGTTAATGACAATAATTCAGATAAATGATATACCACCACCACCACATAAAATCAATATCTCAGTTCTCTACATTCTTCTTTCTTTTCAAGAGAGGGACAGGGGAATAAATCGAAATCTTAAGGTGCAATTTAACTGAAACAACAGCCTAGGAAACAGTGAAGAGTTGTTCTTAAAATATATAAAGCATCTTCAGAAATGTTATTGCAAATGTTGCTCTTCTGATCATCATTTTGCCACACAGCCTCATCTTTGTGATCGAGAATTACAAGATCCAAAACAACATAGTAGGCTGTCTAAAAACATTAACAATTACCTCATCAACAGCGTTGTCGAGCAATTCTGCTATAGCTGAAAACAGGAGGAAAAAGGAAAAGTAAGCAACTGGTCTCATTATATCAATTGGTCAAAAGTATAAGAGCAACACAATTACAAAGACAAACATGTTGGCAGGACATACCACCAAAAGCCCACTTGTGTGAAGTAGCATTTGAATGAAGGAACATGGGGTGGACATGAAGATAATTATTTCCATCTGTCATTCAAAGAATGTGTTAGTTCACAGCTGACCAAACATCAATATACATGCTTAAAGAAGATGCTAGGGTGCAATTTGAGGATTTATGACTATAATTTTATCAAAGATCATACACTTGGAGAACTGTAGAACCCCAAAAGGCATAGAGAACAATAAGAGAATCTTTTGCCGCAAATGATATAACCACAGAAAACCAGAAAATCAGTTAATGGTCCTAAAAAATAAAACATGAGATAGATTAATACACTTATGTGTGGCTTTAGATCCAAGGCCATCTTCATAGCTACCGGCTTTCCAGAATTGTTTGCAAAGTGGTGCACGACATATAGTTGCGGATGAAGAAAGGCCTATGCCATCCGCTGGAGACTGCCCTTGACCAGTACTTGGGGCATTTAAGATCATATTCTCTTTTACCCTTTGTTGAGCATTAAACTTCTGACCCTCGCCTAGTTGACCACTACAGTATCCTTTATGTTTCAGAGAGTCACCAACCAAACCAGGCTTCACATCCACCTTTCCAAGTTCATCATCATCATCACAATCTCTGTTAAGCTCATCTTGAACACTGCAAAGGAGTTCAATGCAAACAACAGGTAAACAGGTCAAACAGAGGACAAAGTAATGATAATTAAGGATTCAGTGCATTGAAAAAAGATACAGATGGAGAAAAATGTTGATAAAAGTAACAAAGATTGTGAAATGTAGAGAAATTAATGACGCAAGGAATTAATATCTCACACCAAACTATTGCTTTTTAAGTATGTTTGGGAGTTTCTATTCCTAAGGTATCTTTATATAACAAAAAATGGTGTGTAACAAGAACCAGAGTTCTAAAACTCTCGAGTACTCGGAAAAATTAGGCTATCGAGTTCGAGTAGCGAAACTCGGTCATAAACTCGTCAACGCCGATCAATGGCGGCAAAATCGCTAAAAATCAAAAGAAAATAAAAATGTATTGAGCTCTTGTTAGTTCAAGATGAAAGATGAGTGGTTGTTACTTGTTAGGGTTCTAAGATAAGTGGTTGTTAGGGTTTCAAAAATGAGTTTCTATTTCTATGACTAAAAAAATATTAAGTTTAAGTTGAATCATATGTATGAGCTTAATAATGAGCCCAAAATTGATGTTTTTTTTTGTATGCAAAAGATGTCAACATATATATATAATTTATATATTATATTGA
>JAYMSW010004486.1:0-10947 GCA_036897725.1 Erodium texanum | reverse complement strand
AATATTAATGATTTGATTATTAATATAAAAATATAATAATATTGTTAGAGTTAATATTATTTTAACATGAAAAAATTATAATATTTAAATAATGATAATCAAAATTTACCAGTCACCCTTAAATGCTTTAAATGATGGGTGCTAATTCCACATCTACCCCTAAAAAAGACAGCGATCCTACAAAGTCCATTATGGGCTTCACAGTCTTGTCTTTTTTTCTGATTTATTTTCTGAAAAAATAAAATAAAAAATCACATTTTTATTAATTTTAATTTCGTAAAGAAAAAGGAGAGAGCTTGCAACTCCTCTCGTTACGCGATCAAGTAGCAGTTCCTTCCTCTAATTAATAAGCGATCGCCGTTGAAAAAAAAAATCCAAACAATTCTCCATTTCTCTCGATTTCTCCGCCTTTCTCGTTCTCGTAAAAACGCTTCCTTTCCTCGACGCCGATCTGGTTTTCAGATTCCGGCCAATTCGTCCTCCGGAGCTGTCGATTCGTTGCTTTTGGTCGCAGAAATGAGTACCGGAGAGCTTCTCAGCATCGAGCCGCTGGAGCTCAAGTTTCCTTGTGAGTCACCGCGCTTCAATTCGTTGCCGATCTGTTTTTGATTTGCTTGCCCTGGATTTTTAGGGTTGGGTAATTGGATTTATTTGGTGTTTTTGTTGTGGTTTTGATCAGTTGAACTGAAGAAACAGATCTCTTGTTCTCTGGTTTTGTCGAATAAAACAGACAGCCATGTAGCTTTCAAGGTAATTCTTCTATTTCCTGTAGATTTGGGTGATAAATATTTAATTTTGAATGTAACTTTCTGTTTGGTTGCTTGTGATTTTGGCATTTTGCATCTGGGTTTTATAAGTTTTCAATTGGGTTTGGTGTCATGGAGAAGTAGATGCATTTGTTTACAGAATGCTTAATTTGGATAATTTTTTCTTCTTTTCATGTTTGATATCTGTAATTTCTAATGATGCTCAGGTGAAAACAACTAATCCTAAGAAGTACTGTGTCCGTCCAAACACTGGAATCGTGCAGCCGGGCTCCACTTGCGATGTTACCGGTACTTAATCCCATAATCTTGCTGCATTATTTTATAATGTTGTGATCATTGTTCTCTTCAACCTCTGCCTTTGATGTAGTTACGATGCAAGCGCAAAAGGAGGCACCTTTGGACATGCAATGCAAGGATAAGTTTCTGCTTCAAAGTGTAAAAACAACCGACTCTGCAAGCCCCAAGGAAGTCACTGCAGAAATGGTAACGGCATAACTCATTGTCACAACTTCTGAATTTCTGGGGTTTGTAGGTTATGTGATGTATGGGATTGTGATTGTGTAGTTCAACAAGGAAGCAGGACATGTGGTTGAGGAGTGCAAATTAAAGGTGATTTATGTTTCTCCGCCTCAACCGCCTTCCCCGGTTGCAGAAGGTTCTGAAGAAGGGTCTTCGCCAAGGGGTTCTGCTGAGAATGGAAATGCAAATGGTTCTGATTTCCATGCTGTAAGTACATGAGAATTAGATTTGATTTATCTCATATTGTATAGTAAGTTTATTGACATTAGAATTTTGGTGGGATGCCTTTAACTTGTTATTCACAGGCTACAAAAGCATTCGAACCTCAGGAAAAGTCTTCTGAGGTAAAATTTACTAATTTTGCTGGATAGTTCCCTCCTTTTCGGCTTCATATTGGCCATCATACTTCAAAATTCTATCTATATTGGTGTCTTGTTTTTTTCTTTTTTAATCCCTTGGCTCATATTACATCATTTGGAAAACTATTTGAGTTTGATACAGATATGTATATGATTTAGCTTAGGTCTTTGTTCAATACAACAGGTTAGCAATAGTTTTTGTATCCCCTCTACCTATGAAATCATCTTCATCACTAGCAACTCTATGACCTTTAACCTTTATTCAGGATACCAGAACTTAACTGGTCAACATTATGTATACAAGCCATATATGTGTTGCCAGAGTTTGACATAGATGCAGTTTTAGCTGCTGCTTAATTTTCTTAAATCACGATAGTATTTATCAAAAATATGTGCTGGCCATGGTTAATTGTAATTGAAGGACCATTGTATCTTACAATGTGAGTAGCAGAAAAGGATTATTCGTATTACCAGAAGGGACAGTGTGGTAAAAAACCTACTTTTTGAAAGTTTGCGGTCAGGAGAAGTACACCAGTTGACAGAATGTTCTTTTATCTTGTGATTCTGAAAGGATAGTTTGGAGATCTGAATGGTGTGGGTTAAATTAGATAAATTCATGATGTACTGCAATTTAGTTGTACTTATACGTGTTTATGCTTGTTATTTCTGCAGTCAAAGGCTCTTATTTCAAAGCTGACTGAGGAAAAGAACAGTGCAATTCAACAAAACAACAAGCTTCGCCAGGAACTGGTGAGGGATTTAATGCATTCTTCTATGTGTCACTGTTATCATATAATTTATCAGATGAAATATCCCTCATTACATAAACTCTATACAATATTTTATCAATAGAAATGGTCTTCATCAGTGCAATAGTGCTATTTGACACCAGTATAACATTTAGGCGTTTCTAAGACCCATGCATCATTATTGGCTATTTCTATATCCTTGTGTTTACTCTGAAGATGAAAAGCTATGGTGTCATTTAATGCTTCAAATAAGTTTTAGTTTATAAACATTTATTTATCGTGAACCTCTGCTTATATAACTAAATGGCATTGTCAGGAAAGAGAATTGGGAAGGGAATTTGATATATCAGAATTTAGGACTCTCCTAAAGAGGCAGAATTTATATTTGACATAGTTAATGAATAATTTTGGTGAAATGGGTAAATTCTGGTACATCGCTTTCTTCACTTGATAATATATGGCAGAAGTTAAGAGAAACTAAGACATGTGCTGAATTTCTTTTCCGATAAATTCTGGTACATCGCTTTCTTCACTTGACATAGTTAATGAATAATGTTTAATAAGTACAAGGCTTCCAGAGCTTGCGAGTAGGATACTTTTTCTTCTTCTATTGTATTTTGGTGTTGGTGAGCTGTATGTTACATGGGCTCTTTTTATGTTTGTTTCTGGTAGTTCCCTGAAGTACCACATCCTTATCTCTTGCTCTTGATCAAGGCTGAAATTATCATAACTATTAAATAAATTGCTATTAAGGCCATGATTGTCATCAACATCTTATGTTGCTGCATCTGTGAAAATCTTTTAAATTTTAACAAGTTGTAAGTAGATAATCATCAATCACAGAGCCTTTTCCTGAGTTTCCCAAGAAATATACTACAAATCAGATGTGATTGCTTTTGGACAGCTTTTCACCATAGATATATTAATGTGATGAAGGAAAAAAGAATCATTTATTCAATAATTTACCAACCTTGACTATAACCACTTTGTCATTAATTTATTACCTGATTTCTCTTCAAATTTGAGATAGTAATTGGCACCCTAATGTTTTTGTATTTAACTTCACTGATGTCATAAATGACATGCAGGAACTATTGAAGCGTGAAAGCAGCAAAAGCCAAGGCGGTATGTCATTTCAATTTGTCGCCATTGTTGGCTTGATCGGCTTGATTCTGGGCTATATAATGAGGAGGTCTCTTGGGTTTTGATCCCTGACCTTTTAAGAACGAAAATCGAAGAAGAAAGGCATCGTCAAGCCGGATTTCTTTTGTTAGCTTCTGTCAAATCAGCAAAACTGGTTTTTAGATTTGGGTTGGGTGTGTAGTAGCTGAAACTTTAAATTGTATTTTGAGACTGCCCATGTTTTATGAAACATGCATTCTTTATTTGTAATTCACTAGAATAATTATTATTCGGAAATATTATTAGCTGCTACTATTATCAATTATTCTTCATCCAAAGATTAAGTATGATAAATTTAAACGATATGTCGTTTTTATTTTACTGACATACAAGCAAGGTTCTTTAACAATATCAATCTAGTTCTAATACAAATATGCAAGCTTTTTTGCTTTAATCAATCAATCAATTGCATGCTTCCTCTTCCATAACATGTAGTTGCAAGAGATTTAAAGAGAAACTTGAAATGGCTTTTACAAGAGTAATAGTCTTGTCTTGATCTTTGTTCTTTATAATCATCACCATCACAATGTTTAGCTTTCCACTCAAACCCAACACCTCCTTTCACACTCACTTGCCTGTTGCATACATCTACTGTGTACTCTCTTAATCCTACAATTAACAAGTAATTTAAACTTTGATTAGCCAAAACATAAACTCTACTTGTGGGCCAATCTTAAAGTTGATGGGAGTATCAAGAATCTACATTATCACATGAATCAAGAATATATGAACAGAGAGAAAATAGAACACGAGCAAATTGCATGCATGATAAGATCGATATGACCCAACAGCAGAAAAGCTCGGGGTGATGAGTGGATGCTTCAAGATACTTATCAATTAGTCGCTAAATTTACATTTTTGTTATGTGTGATACTACTACAAATCTACATCACTTTATGATTTTGTTTCTCACCTGTGATTTTTGAGATAATCTGGGAGACTCTGTCCCGACATTGAGCACATCCCATATTTGCAGTCATCACTATCACCTGAAACTGAGAATTATAAATCAGACACAGGACAATATTGATGATTAGCTAAACATTTAATATTTACTTCATTTTTTTACTAAAGAGAAATAACCATATATAAGTTATAACTACATTTCTACTGTATAGAAAATTGAAAAATGAGGGAGGAGCATGCATTTAAAGCAGAGAGATGGAAGAGATTACAAGCCATAACTAAGAGCAACAAGAAGCTTTTAGATTCCGAGCAAAAAAAAGAGAAAAAAATAACAAGAAGCCTTTGGAATTAACATAGCTTGATGGAGCAATATCATAGTTCATGTAAATATTCAGCA
Source organism: Erodium texanum (assembly GCA_036897725.1). Lineage (NCBI taxonomy): Eukaryota > Viridiplantae > Streptophyta > Magnoliopsida > Geraniales > Geraniaceae > Erodium > Erodium texanum. Next base: position 6,068 of record JAYMSW010004486.1, on the reverse strand, counting down.
TTAATATTATCAGCATAAACATACCGAAGGAAGGGTCAGATTTGCAACGCATAAGAGAGACTGCTTGGAAATTATGACCATTATATCAGAGAGCACCAGCAACGATTACAGCAAGCCTCTCAAGTATGCAGAAGTTGTTAGCACTAATTATATACCAACACATACCAAACAAATACATTTAAAAATTAAGCCAATCAGTAACAGAAAAGTCCATGATGAACGAAAAAAGTATTTCATTTTAGCGTCATTGCCATTGCAAATTATAAATTAAAGCACAGACTATGAGTTGAGGGCAACTGCTGGACCACCTAGTGTTTTATTTGACTCTTTAGGCAGTGGTGTTCATGTGTGTGAGTGTGTCTCATAAACTCATGCCTCTAATTAATATAATCTAATTGAAGATGAGCTCCTAATTGAAAAGAAAGTTGGTCTAACTAACAAAGAAGCAAAACAAGCATGGACGAATTGATATTTTAATTCAACAACCAGGTAGGCAACATTTTGCATAAATATAAACGATAATAAGCAAAATAGCTGGACAAGTCTTGCTTAATTTAAAACCTGGTGACAAACTCACCTTGAAAGGCCATGGATCTGGTTGCCAGTTCAACCACTACAAGGAGAATGTATCGTCTTCTTGTTCTTCTTAAACCCATCTCTTTCAACAGCTTCTTCATGCTTTGATCCTTTAACGGGATCAGAAACCTTAATCCCTTCAAAGAGATTGATGTGGCTTGACTTGGGTTCAATGTCAACAAGTTCTGAAAGCTCTGTAATGGACTCTGCAGGTTTTCTTACTGAGGGCACCATTTAAACATCAATGATTGCATTGCAGCATTGAGCACTTGACCTCAGTGGTTCTTTCACTTAAAATTACCAGACTCTTCATGACATGTCATCAAAAACTCCTATTTTCTGAGACATTCAGCAATTCTTAAATCTCATACATTTCAGAAATCAGCAAACAAATGGTTGACTAGCTTCAGCTCACCACTAGAGCTAAAGCGCATATTATATATATACAAGCTGCAACAATACTTAAAAATATCCATAATTCACATAAATAAAATTGAGTCATTACTGTAAAAAGAGAGGCAAAAACACTCAAATTGTCATTAATAAAACAAATTGATACTGAATTCAATTCCAATGACAATTTTGATCCAACTAGTTAGGCAACTTATACATATACCTATAAGAAAAGTCAAAATCAAGAGAAAAGGGACAATCTTCCAAACCCCCATTAACAATCTAGTACAGAATCGCACCACCAAAACTCAGCCTAACAGTGAAAATATAGATTCAACTAGTAAACCCATGGAGCAAAACGTCATCTCAGTAAACCTGGACAGCGATAAACGACGACGTACTACTCGTCGTCGTCAACATTCTTCTTGGGTTTCCGGTAGTTCTCCTCAATATGCTTGGCGATCAAGAGGCCGGTGTCGGCGAGCTTCTTCACGTTGGGGACATTGTAGTTCTGCGCCAAATAGACTCCGAACCCAGAGCCGAGCAGGAAGGAGAAAGCGCTCCTGATTATACCCATTAGCAGAGACTTTGTCGATCGAAATTCGAATCTTCACCGTAAAAAAAATGAATTTTTTAGCAGACCGAGACGAAAGCGATTCTGGGTTGGATCTGGAGACGAAAAGGGTTTCTTATATCGAGCTCGAATCGATTGATCTTGCTCCCCACGCCTTCTTCTACCTTGACCTCTCTCTCTCTCTCTGATTTTGCCCCTTCTCCAAGTAGCCAATCACGAGCGAGAATGGCACAGAACCGGTATTGTCTCGTTAGGTCTATTTTCAGTGGGCCGGTTACCTTTGGGCTTTGTAGGCCCATGACGTAAGCCCAAATCGTATCCGATGGGCCATTTTGGATTTTGAGACGACAGGTCGGCTCGTTACATAGAGAACATCAGAGACGTTGGCGCGTAGTAATCGGATCGATTTCGATTTTGGAGCGAATCAGTTTCGAGAGCTTCGTCGGCGGAAATGGCGATTTGCAGGTTATGGTTCGTATCTCTCTCTTTCATTTTTGTGATCTGTGAGTGTAGAACGTTGCTGTTCTGATGTCTGAAACATGTACAGAGGGCGTGATAATGTCGATGTCTCTGATTTTCGAAGGTATGAAGTTCCGAGATTTCAATCCCAGGTACGTTCTTCACTCTCATTGATTCTTCTTTTCAATTTTCTGATTAGGGTATGGTGTTGGTTGACATTTGCGTGATGGTTGTGCTATAAACTTGGGGTGCTTTAGATTCAATTGGGTATAATTTTGGTTGACATTTGCGTGATGCATTGTGCTTTAAACTTGAGGTGCTTTAGATTCAATTTGGTATTAATTTGATGCAAGGACTGATAGGAAGTGGGGTGGTTTAGTAATAAGGTTTTGGGACAAGTTAATTGTTGAAAGTATATTTGGAAAGTCTTTGATGATTTTTCATTGATGAGATACCAACAAGGGTTTGTTACAATTCAAATAATAAAAGAATCTATACAAATCTTTTATCTACAATATTTGAATTATGGTTGATCTCTATCAGGATCTTTTAAATTGGGCATGTTCGAAATATTTGACATAATGACATTTTAGGAGTGTCCTGGTGGCGCCTTGGGTTGCTTATCTTATGCTTAAGTTATGAGGCAATGCACTATTGTTTTGAGGAACTGTTAGCTGCACTTGTCTTTGGTTTGGGGTACTTCAATTTTGATGACCAATTGGTTTGTTCTTGGGTGGGACGGTATGAGTGCAAGAATAAATTGGCTTAGGTTGTAAAGGACTATTAATATGCTGAAGGCCCGGCTAAAGAAACAATTAAAATGTGAAGCTAAGCTTGCAATGAGATTGGATGTGGTTAAAAATTTGAAAATGGAATTAACTGAATTCATCTGAATGATGGAAACAGAAGAGGGTTTGGTTGTGGATGATGGATAGGTGCCTTAAGGAATCACTACATGTTTCATGGGAACACTTTCTAGTTTGCACTTTATGGAAGTGTTTTAGAATCATCGTGCATGTTAGTCAGAAGTTCTAATCTGTTTGTTTCTCGGGATTATTGTATTAGCTTGTGTTTTATTATTGTATTAGCTTGTGTTTTAGTTGAAAATATAAAGTTTTTTCTTGAAACATGTCAAAGTAACTCACTGAGCCTGCAATACTTTGAGAGAGATGTGCACAAACTGCTCGCTGTTCATCAACTGAAAGTAGTTTATGGGATATATTATCTCTTTTCTTCACCCTTGGTGCCTAATAATTAAGTTAAAGCCTTTTATCATCACAGAACCAAAAGAAAAGTGGATTAGAAGATAATTTCACAAATGTTCAAAATGTTTCTGATAAAAAAACAAATGTTTAAAATGCATTTTAATATTTTACGGATGTGAACTTCCCACTAACTCCCCCTTGTTGTTTAGTCTCTTGGATTATTTCAAGACCATAGTGATGTCTATTTACAGAATGAAACTATTATTTTTTTCTATCTATTTTGGTAGCGAGTCGTCATCTGCAAGTTGACAAGGGGGACATCAAAGAGTCAACTCCACTGAGTTGTATGCCATGGGGACCCGAATGAGAAAGCTAGCCTTTTGGGTGTTTTTTACATAGCTTTTGATATGCATGAGTGTTTATTTTTGGATCTGGGTATATGCAAAACAAAATGACAGTAAGCGTTCTTCGTATGCTCACTGAGATATGGTAAAAAGACTTTAAAAAAAAAGCTTGAATTGGAGAAGATATAGTGGCAAGCCAAGCCCTTTATGAAAGTTTGGGTGACAACAATTAGCTTCCTTTCATACTCATGCCAATGAATCCATCTTTTCTAGTTTGATTCGCACTACATGATTTTCAGCTTTAGCCATCAGCTTGATATTCATTTGATATAAACTTTATTGTTTTAATGCACCAAAGCAGCCTTCTATTGTGGATTGCTTTTTGGACTGATAGTAATCTAATTTTGTAGGGCTGCATTGAGTGAATCAGCAAACTCATCAACTTGGCAGGTAAAATAAAACTTTCAGACATGCATAAACTGTTATTTTCAGTGTTGGGTTTCACGGGCATTATTAGACCACTTTGTTTTAACATAGTTTTATATTTCTGATGGCTCAGAACACGGGTTATAATATCAGTTTGTTTAAAAGAACTTGTTGAGCTTGGGATGTGAGAAACAAGTTGTTTATTGCACAAATTGGGTTGGGTAGTGTAGAAAACTAAGTTAGAAAATGGTTGAGGAATAGTAAAGGTTTGATTGTTTGATAGTGACCCAATAATGTGAGGTTTGGCCTTTGCATGATTGAAAGTGAATCTAAAATTAGTTCATGTCTCACAATAGCATATATCATAGGAGGCTTCTTGATCACAAAAGCTCTTGAAAAGCTCTCTATAACCATATATACTTTGCATGATTGAAAGTGGGTTGCTTTAGTTGCTTCTCTGTTATCTTAGCCAAATTATATTGAGTTTGCTTAATCAGCTAAGTGGTTAAGTTAACCCTGAACCCTATAAACCCTTATATTATAAGTTAATATATGTTAAAATAAACATGAGGTGGCAATGGTTGTTCCAGTTATAAAATATAGTACAGATTAAGCCACTTGTTTGATACTTTAATCTAAATCTGCCACCATAATCAATCCAGGTTGCAACTTGTTTGATCTGATTAATCTTCGTCTTCATTTTTAAAGTTTCCAGATTTTCTTAATCATTCTTCTGTTGGCTTACCTTTCATCATAATTTTGTAATAGATATATTCAATGCATAAATAATTAGAATAAACTATACTACCAATAGAGAAAGTATAGAAAAATTATTAGTGTTTTAAGTGAAGAGTCTCAACCAAACATGACCCATGTGGCCTGGTCACAGCATGTCCCCAAAACTAATAGATTACAATACCAAATCTGAAGTGTTTTAGGTTTAAGAAGACTTTACTAGACATTACCTTAACCAGAAGAAACATGAAAACATCATAGGATCAATACCATGTCCAGAACAAGAACACTTTACTAGACATTCCAATTAACACGTTCATATCAGATAGACAATTAGCAGAGGAAGCTCACATAGACAGAGGTTGTCACTAACACAGTACAATGTAGGTATTGACTTGATCGGATTTAGAGTAAACTTGGAACCAGCTTCTCAGCACCGCCAAGCCGAAGCAGAAACTAGCTCACGGCCCTGCCAGCAGAGCGTAAGGGCCGCCTGGTGCTTCTGCACATGAAACCCACTGACGTGAGCTTTCGTTGCCACACATTGAGCCTGAGCTTTGGTTAAGTTGCTGAAGGGCAGGGGTAAGAACCCGGCCGAGGCAAAGTGTGTCTTCCAAAAGGGCAGTTTCTGAGCGGAACGAAGACGGCCCAATACAGTGCTTTCAATCCTTGGCCGAATTAGGAACCTCTCAATCTTGTAGACTGTGTCCGGGGCTGCATTGGCCGAGTCCAGGGACTCGAAGAGGTATGTGTAGGACTGTAGGGCGTGAAGGAGGTGTTGTGGGAATGGCAGGTCCGTCCGATCACACCCTATATCTGATGAAACCATGATTTTGGGGGACAGCTTCTTGATGAAGCTGAGAAGACCTGGAAGGGCCGAGGGTTGATCTGAGAATGACCAGATTGGGAAGTTCACAGCAACATGTACGGTCTTATTTGGCAGTGGATATAAAGATTGATTGAAAGAATCGAAGTTGATCAGTTCAAGCTCGAAGTTCAGACCAATGTTGATGGCGAATTGGGTGAGGTTTTCGCGGATAAGCTCAAGCTCGACTGGGTGGTGTGTGGAAGGAGAGGCAAAGGCAGTGATCTTCAGAGACGAAGCAATGGGAAGCTCCTGCATGAAGGAAGCCCACTGAGCTCCGGACCCTATCTCGAAATCGAAAATGTGGATTCGATTGGAGTTGTTGAGGGCTTCGAGCAAGGCCTGGTTGGTGGTGAAGTTGATGAAATGGGTGACCGGAGAGACTTCGGAGAAGGCCTTGAAAGCTTCCATCTTGAAGATGAAATCGAACTGTGCCGGAGCACGAGGCGGAGGAGCCGCCGTTAGTTGCAGAGCCTCCTTGCAGTAGAAAG
>JAYMSW010004485.1:0-10947 GCA_036897725.1 Erodium texanum | reverse complement strand
CATGCATCAACAATATATATACAAATTGCACTAACAACATGCATCAAAATATTTGCATGAATAAATAATGGACAAAACATATTTTGATATGTATTTACAATAGCAAATGTCTCTATCATGCAAGTATAATATATATATATATATCAAAAAGGATGTGATATAACAAAAAGCATGTGGTTGAGTTGGTTGATAGTATGTATGTGATTTTAATCAACCTAGTTTCAACTCCATAAATAATATGAAAAGACATCCAAGGCAGCCACTCGATTTGTGCCCGCTTAGGCGCGGTGAGACGGGTAAGGGGGGCTAGGCGTGGTCAAACCCAAATCGATAAGCGAAGAATGGTGCTCTCTTCAGCGATTGCATGAAGACTCCGACTAACAAGGCATAAGAACTTCAATTGGCAAGGCAAAAAAAAGGATCGAAGATTGAATAAAAAGAGGAAGAGCCTTGATGAAGGAACGATGATTAAAGTGACGCGGGACAGCAAGATAGTTAGGGTTACATATCTATTTTACGAAACATATTCCATGATTTATTGTGATTTTGGAGACTTATTTTCGGGCAAGACTTTTGATTAGCAAACAGTACGAACGAAAGCATTGTTTTTCAAAAAAAAAAAAAAACGAAGGCATTGATTAAGCCTTATCCACTTTTGATAAAATATTTTGAATTTATATTTTCTGTTTTATTTTTACGCAAAAAAAAAATTAAACAGCTATTTTATTACTGTTAAGTATTCAAATACAGTAACTAATAAACTTTTTAAGAAAATATATCTATGATATTTGATCATTTAATATTAACTTTTATATTTTTCAATTTATTGATAGTCTATCATAAAATTTATACTGAAGCAAAAAAAAACCTACCACCTATATATTTAAAGATATTAGGAAATATTTCCATGTATTCCATGGCCGCCTAAATACATATAATGCATGTGTCCTCCTTTTGTACGTGACCATCAAGCAGTCAATGAAAATTTGAATTGACGTATGCTTTATAAAACATGTTTCATCAAGCAATCAATGAAATTGAATTGACTTTTGCTTTAGCACAACCCCATTAATATTCTCGTTAAAATGAACAAGCTGCATCATCTGAATTTGGAATGCTTTAAATCAACGCATTCTTTTCTCTATCAATTCTGCGATGTAGCTTATTCTAACAACTTTCTGGGTCAGTCCTCATTTTTCAAGTTTGTTTTGCACGTCTGCTCTACGCATCTTCATGAGCTGCCCATACTGATTGCACGATATTACCATAAATCTCAATTCCATGCTTTTCTAAACCAAAAGTGGCGGCGTTTTGTACATTAATCACTTACTTGAGGGATAAGTAAAATTGTACTTTGGTCATTAAGCTGAGATCTAGCATGCATTCAATTGGGTATTGGTTTCTCTTTTGATACACTATTATTAACGACGTTAAAACAGAATGAAAATTCAAAAATACATGTTAAATATTATACTTGAAAAATTAAAAAATAATATTTTAAATCTTTTTTGTTTGTTTTTTTAGTAATATTTCTTTTGTTAAATATCAAGATTTAAATCACTTAATTTCGGTTATCAAATATTTTCAGCTATGTTTTAAGATTATTTTTGGACCATGGACTTAATGTGAAGTTTCACTCAATTTCATTTCGATTATCAAACATTATTTTTTTTGTTAAAAGGATCACGGACTTCGCAACTCAATCAAACTTTATAGATCCGACCTGCATCACTTGATAGACTTTACGTCTAACATTCATCACACATTTCCTCCCTTTCTATATGTGAGTTGTTAAAAGTAAGCACATCTCCCTTGCGAGAGACATTAGCCGTCATCCTTAAGGAGATGTTTTCTAAAACATTTTGATATACATAAACATTATAATGAAATGATTCTAGAATTGGCAGCATCATTACTTTGTAATAATGTGTTACAATAAACACAAGTGTCTCTAATAAGTGTACCTTTGACTTACATGCCACTGAGCATCCATAAAGAGTAAATCTACGATTCTGCTATCTATACGGGCATATGAATTTATCATGTGGATTGTAAAATAATTCATATGCTTCATAAACACAAGATATCCCATCCGCCTGATGCATATTTGATTACCTCTAGCTCCATGTCAGTGCCTTCTCTGCTTTGCCCGCTTCTGAGACTGCTTACCCCTGATTTTCCATTTTTCATTTCCACCCGGTTTATTTTGTGCTTCAATCTCTCTAACTTTGCGCTTCCTGTAAAAAGCCAAACATGTATCAGAACCAATGCAGTGGGCAAACAAAAGGGTCCAATCGAATATGACTGAAATTGAGAACAGATATTTTTGTAAGACATGCATCGACCAATGCTCCGGAAAACAATTACCCCTCTAAGATACTCCATCCTTCCCGAAATAAGTGTATGAATTACTGATAACACCCTTGGTTAGAGCCCAGTGCAACCACTTAGTTGGGTAGCACGTATAGATCAGGGGTGAGCAGTGGAAATGGAAACTCTTATCCCATATTCCCAATAATCCTTAATCTTTACTTTGAACACTTATTTTGTGACGGGGGAGTATCATAAAACAATAAGTTTTACTATCAATCAATATGGTGCAAGGGTGCATATAAAGCACTCTATCAACCAGAATGAGGGCCAATAAATATAATGAATATATAAATTATTTTCTACAATTATTCCAGCCAATGTAGACAAATAAAAAAGACATTGTTCAGAATCAAACTGCTGGGAAAAAATCTTCTGAAAACTATTTGACAAGGACCAATGAGCATAAACTGAAATCTGGCTGGTACTAAGCTTTACTTGTCATGTAATGCTTCCATTTTGTTTCAAAGATGACAACAGAATCAATAATTTCTTATACACATACCAATGTTATATGATAATATGAAAATTGATTCCAATGCACTTTCTTTTCCCACTATTTTTCTAAAATGGTTGTAAAAAATTATTTTTATTCACCATTCTTCATTTTTAAAATGCATATATTGAAATATGACTCTGAAAGCATCAAATTCACACCATTCATAGCCAATAACCATTATCATACTATCTGAACCCTGAATGAAATTTAAGAAATGGCCTCTTTAGGTTATCTCACCTGTAGTTTCCAAGTAAATGATCAGAAAGTAGCTCATCTGCCAGGGTAGCTTTCCTCTCCTTCTTTGTTAGTCTACCAGAGTAGAAGTCTGATGCAGACTCTATCACCGTACCAACCTGATTTCCATACGAATAAAACGTAACTACAACATAACCAACCATAATTGACACACAGATTATATGCTTGTTGGGTTTTCATATATGGCATGGTACTCCATTGTCTATCATAACAAAATAAACTTGCCTGGAAGTACTTGGGCAGCGTTTTTGATTTTGAATCACCCTTCTTGTAGTGCCTCTTCGGATCAATGACGTTTCTTAACTGAAATCACCAAATTAAGTACAAAAGCAAACAGTCAAAATAATTGAAGTGGGCATACAAATCATATCCACTTTTTACAAGTGGGTGTACATTGAATTATTGAAGTCAATCACAAAGTATAGTTAAGCAAACATATAGGCAAAGCTAGAATCTTTTTGGAAGTCAATGCACCAACAAATTTGTGACATACCATACCGCACAGTTCCAAGATGGCTACGAAAACTCAAGATCATGCACTTAAAGTAGTGGATATATTAACAAGATAGGTAAGACCTCTGAAGGAGTTTGCTTATGGTACCATGTAACATCCCCAATATTATTTGAGAAATGATTTGATTGTCATTGTTTTTGCAAGACCTCCCTAAACTCTGTTAAACATCCTAGCCTAGGGTACAACAAGTACAAAACTTCTACTTCAGCTGGCCGTTTTTTTTCATCAAACTTCACATGCTAGTTTTCTATGTTAATGGATCCCTACTACTCATGTAGCATCCCATTTTCATCACAAGGAATAAGTCTGAAGAAAGGGTAAAGTGTAAATGCGTGATTCTATAAGCACGGGAAATCACATAGATTCCAAGTAATAAGGGATAAAAAGAGATTAAGATTGGACAACAACATACTCCAAAAGAAATGCATCAGCAGCATAAAAAATACATGAAACTATACTCTATTAGAATATAAAAGCATATGAGCAATGAGTACAGCTGGCAATCAGCAAAACAAAACCAAACTAAATAATTAAGAACAAGATTATGGCACCTTGAGTAATTGAAGATCTTTTTTTATCTCTGAAGTGATAGTTGGGGCAGGCATATCAAACCTATTTACAACACCCATCATCAAACAGGGAAGATAAAGATCAATTCGAGTTAACAATTTCCCATTAAATTCATACATACCAACTCTTCCCCGTGGTATCCTTGACCTGTTTCTTGAGCAATTTGTTCAGTTTTCTGGGATTGTTGGGTGGAACAAAAAGTCCATCAACAAGCTCTGAACTAGGTTTCCAGAGAGCACTACCTTCAGGCTGAGTCGCTGACACAAATTTGGTTCCTGCTGAGAAAAGAGGGAGCTTTGGCTCCCACGATAGGCCAACAACTGGCTTGCTTTCAGGCATTCTTGTTAAAATTACGAGTGAGAGAACCTGGGACAAGTTTAGAAAAGGTACCCCAATGAACAATCAAATACACGCATCAATAATCCCCTAAATTTCTACTCAACCTCATGAACTCACGCTATAGACCATGAAAATAATTCACACTTCAAATGAAACAATTAAGATTACAGACAATGCAAGTGAATAGTGAAGGAAGAAAAAGATCAACTAGAATGGCGCAATATGAGAGAGAAGCTCACCTTTCCTGACTGCTGCGAATGGTTGCTCGGCAATCGGCGGCTAGGTTTGATATCTCACACGAACAAAGAAGCTCGAAATAAGGAAAGCAAAACGATGGACGTCATGTCGTTTCTGTTATTTGGTTCTAATTTTGTGTTTGATCTCTTCGGAAGAAGAAGCTCGAAATACGAGGAAAGCAAAAACGACAGGGGTCACGTCGTTTCTATTATTTTGATCCAATTTTGTCATATTGTTTTGGCATCACAGTAGGCAGGCCCGTTTCTGGGGCAGGGCAGAGAGGCGACTGCCCAGAAACCAAATGTCTAACTATATATATTGTATGCATGTATAGTAGGTAAAAAAGTTGTTAAAAAAATAGAGTTATTTACTTTTAATTATACTAATGTATCAACGAATTTTATTTAACTGCACTAACGTATTTTACTATTAAAAAAACACACTACCCATTGAGATTTTATTAAAGTAATCAGATTCGTCAGATTGTGTTAGATTTTGAAGTCAAATGACAAATATGCCTTTAATTTCTTTCTAAATTTTTTCAAAAGATGTCATTGAATCTTAAAATGATAAATCAGATTTTTTGTTTTTATTAATATAACTAACTAATTCAATAAAAGAAAAAAGAGGAAAAAAACTATAAATCAGGTTTGGTTTATATTAAGATAATAATTAAATAAAAGGGATAACTCCAGAAACTAACTATTGGTCACCTTCACTTTTCACAACCTAACGACAAACGACCTTTCGTGACAAAAACTACCTCATGGTGGTCAGAAATGTTGCTAATCATCATTTAACCACAAGAAAAGACCTTATTTCCCTTACACATGAAAAATATAAATTAACCAATATAAATGCGTTGAAAAATCAAACAAATGCAAATATAATTTTATAAATCTAAATATCTTTTTTTAAAAATTCGTCTTAATTTTTTGATTGGAAATTTTAATTTTTATCAATTTTTAATGATTTCTAGAATTAAAATATAATAAAAGTAAAAATAAAAAGAAGGCTAATGATGTTAGGGTCTTCAAAAAAATCATCAGGTTTTTTTTAATTTTTTTTCATTTATTACTAGATTTTAATTTAGAAATCATTAAACTTCATTGCTAAAAAAATAAAATTTTAATTCAAAAAATTAAGATGAATTTTTTGAAAAAAATATTCCGATTTATAAAATTTTATTACTAATTTTTCTTTCCAAAATATATTTTATTTGAATTTCCAATGAATTTATATTTTTTCATGTGTAAAGGCAATAAGATCTTTTCATGTGGTTAAATGATGATTAGCAACATTTTTTAGCACCAATCGTTAGTTTTTGTCACAAAAAGTCGTTTGTCGTTAGGTTATGAAAAGTGAAAGTGACCAATCGTTAGTTTTTAGAGTTATCCCAACATTATAACATAACTTAGTTGCTATTATGAGAAATCCCATTAGGAGTTGACTTTTTACTGGTAATTTGGCAACTGGGTATAAAACTTTGTTGCCAATTATATACTTCTCCACGCTTTTTTGAGCAACATAGCTTAAAGTCAGTTGCTAATACTCTTTTTCGCGACACGGCTTCCAACATTTGTTGCTATTGCTTGATATAGCAACAAATCCAAAACTTAGTCGCTAATCACTTACATTTGAAGTGTGGCAGTCAGCCAAGATGGAAACGGGTTTTTTCTGGGATGGAACTGGGAGCAGGGACATCAATAGCTACTACACGACTATTTTGAGGCAGACCCGCTGTACGATCATGTTGTGTTCCGGCGCCGTTTTCGAATGAGCAAGGAGCTGTTCAATCGGATCGTGGGCGGGGTGTGGAATGTAATCCATGGTTCAATACCCGTGAGGATGACACCGACGGGAAAAAAGTTAGTATTTTTTGTTTCTCAAATTTGAAGTGCGGCATTAAAATTACCGAACAGATTTTGAATTTGAAATGCACTGTTTACGACGCAAATTACACACGTCGTAACTGCAGTTAATTAGATCATATACTCAATTATCATGTTTTCTGATGACGTGCCTGCACAAATCCCTTGACTCTCACTTGCTCGAAATGGTGTTGATGACAACGTGCCAAGAAGTCATGACATTCTTGTACAACAGTTGTTACTGCTACACGATTCTTCAATATGTAGGATCTCGATCTACAACATTTGCTTGATGAAAATACAGACGCATTCGTAATATGAACAAATAGTGATGAGAATGTGTTTTGGAGGGGAAAGGTAGTATTGTTGGGTACATATTTCTGATGTTTTTGTGCAGGTCTTTTTATATCTATAGATCGTGACGCCGTTTTTTTTTAATTTTTAATAATATATAATTGTTAAAAAAAAATATTAAGTTAGCACCGGAGGCGGCACCACTGACGTTATTCTTGTTCTGGGTCAGTACTGATACCACGCCTATCACATAAACTCACATCAACCGACGTGGCATGAGCAAACTGATACCACGCATTCCCAACGTTCAGGTTGCCCAATTCAACCAGCTTGCTAAAATGAAACAACCTACCAAGCCAGGCCTCCGACTACTAAATTTATGTAAGTGAATTGTTAGAGGATAAAACAACAATCGGGTTTTTAACTATTAACTTAAACTTTTAGTTGAGTTGGTTCTCTAATATAGTGTCAAAAGTTGATATCTCACGGATATGGATTTGAATCCCACTATATTAAAAAATTATTTCTCTGTTTATCTAATTTGTCCTAAATGGACATCTTAATATCTCTCTTCTACAGGCCTACATCTATCCATTCTCAATGGGGGCTTTTAGTTGAGTTGGTTTTCTAATATGATACCAAAAACAGGTACCTCACGAGTACAGGTTCAAATCCCCCATTCTACAAAAAGTACTAATTATTTCTCTATTTAACAAGATACACATATTTAGTCAGTCTTAAATGAAATTTACATCATTATGATTAATTAACACCATCGCATATTTTTAAAAAATTCATGGCTGAGATCCTAATTTTCATACTTAACACTTTAGCTAATATACGTGCATCATATATATATAGACAAATTGTTCATGATTTTTTTTGACAAATTGATTTATATGTGCTATATATATAGAGAGGTTTTCCGGTACAAACCAATGCTTAACGTGTAAACTTACAAACCACTCCAAATAAGGTAAAAAATCAAATTCTCGCTTCGTTTGAACTCTGATTCACGTCGTTCCAATACCAATAATTTTATTTTCTCGAGCCCTATAAAACAAGATGCATATAACATATATTTTGAAGTACCGAAAAATATCGCAAATAATAGTGAAAAGGGTTTAGTGTTTCAATGTGTAGGGTTATGGTACATGATTTAGGGGGCAGTGTTTCATTGTTTAGGGTTTATGTTTTAGGGGCTTATTGTTTAGGGTTTTGGGTTTAGTGGTTCAAGAATCAAGGTTTAGTGTTTAGAGTTTAGGGGTTAAAGAATTAGGGTTTATGGTTTAAGGCATAGGGTTTCAGTGCTCATGAGTTCACAAATTAGGGTTATGGTTCAAGGTGTAGGTCCTAAGGTTTTTATGTTTGAGGTTTCAAGGTTTAGGGTTAGGGTATATAGGTCTTGTTTTGTAGAGCCCGAGAAAATAAAAATATTAGCGTTGAAACAAAGTGAATTGGAGTTTAAGCGGGAATGAATAAAAGAGTAAAAATGAAGAAAATGAAGCAATAACACCAAATCGCGACATGTGGCATTTTTAAGCTTATTTGGAGTGGTTTATAGGTTTGCATTTTAAGAGTGGTTTGTACCACAAAACTCCCTTTTATATATATATTAATTCTAGGGAAACATTATTAACCCATCTTGTTTGATCATGTAACTACTTCTATATGATTTAGATTTCAATTAATGATTACAGAGTTGTTAATGATATGACCATTGTGAGCAATGTTTGGTTGGAAAGCAATATCCATCATCCCAAATCTATTGCCATCACAATAACATGGTGCAGTAATCATAGTACAACAATCCAACTTTTATTTATTTATTTTAGGTTCATAGAATCTGTACCCTCCTTCATTTGAGGTCCAAAATGGTAAAGTTTGCTTCAACTCAACTATGAATATTTATGTTAGTGAATTCATATTTTGTAATTGTTGGAGAATATTATTTTGAGTCCATATATGTGTGATGTAATAATATGTAAGTGCAAGGTCGTTGAGAAGGATTGTTTTGAACCCAAAACCATTAATGAATTATCAGTCCAATTTCAAAATTGGAGGTCATGAAATTGATGGTGGTGATCACTATCAGGGTCTTAGAATATCAAAATATGAAATTTGTCACCCTTAGAAGTTTATTATAATTAATACTCCAACTCACCTAAAAACTCGAATTAATATGTGGAGGTCCAACCTTGTTATATAAGTTGGTATTGTGATTGATATCTATTCGATGTGGGATTCTGACACTTCCCTCACATGCAAGCTGAGCGTCGGACTTGGCACGTGGGCCGTGGGATGATAACCCACATTGATGATGGCATAAAGAGGTATAGGTAGGAGACAAACTAGGCTTTGATACCATATTAAGGCCCGACCCACCTAAAAGCTTGAACTGATAGGTAGAGGCCCAACCTTATTATATAAGCTGGTATTGTGATTGACATCGTGAGACTGACAATTAGAAATCATGACATTTCGTTAATATACTCTCGTCGGCTCAACTTTATCATTACTTGCATAATCCTATGTTTTTGTCAATAAAAACACATTCAATTCACAATTTATGAAAGAAATTTGCTGACAGTGAATTGTAAAATGGATGACATTTCCCATAGGCAAAAAAAGAAGAAGTTATTCTCATGAATGGGAAGTGTTGGTTTGTGTAGATATCAGGTAGTTAACTGTTAATTTTTGCAAAACACTGATCAATAGGGTTAATTATTGAAGATGAACGTTCAAAGACGGTGTGTTATTGATGTTTCCCTTATACTATGTAAGTTATATCTACACTTACTGTATACTATAGCATCAAGACGATTTCGAAAAATAAGTTTGAATTACAATAACACATTTATTAACTTTAAATTTCATCTATCAAATAAATACGTTGAACTGCATTGATCATAAACGAAAACCAAACAAATTAGAGAAGTAGAAAATAATTGCTCTAAAGTTTCTTATTTTTCTTCCCTTCCGAATCCGGAGTTGATGGTAAAGCATCTTCAAGCTTGTGAAACCTGAAAGTTGCAAAACAAAAATATATTTATAATTAGTACAAAATTATAAAGATGATTGAGCTTTAAAACAAACTAATATAACCGGGTGTACATTTTTTTATCAGAAAGAATGGAAATACAATATCGTAGGTATGGGGATTGGAACCATGACCTCATGCTTATTACATTAAGCCTCTGTCACTTCACCTACAACCCTTGATTATAAAGGAGTGTACGATAGTATTACTTTAGAGACGGAACAATCCAACGAGGACCGGATATTAGAGTATTATCATAATCTCGGTTGGTATAGACTTCCTTAGAGTGTTCCATGTCCCAAACTTTGAAGTGAAAAGAACGATTAACGGAGTAGAACACATAGTTACTCGTGAATTCACAAGGCTGCTCGAAAAGATCCGTTGGAGGATAAACCGTGTCGCAAGAAAACGAATATTTATTACCCAAAAACAAGCAATGATCCTCCAAGGACGAGACCAGCGTAAGGCTTCCGGTGGAAAGATCGATTCTAAAGAGTCTAAAGGCAATTGCGGAAGAAATGTGATCGTGATAACGTACGCACAGACAGAGCTGTCCTTTGAAATCAATAAGGTACTCCCGGAACAAAACGTGGTGACCCAGGCCCTCCTCGACGGAGGCTCGGTCTAGGGTTAGGGTTAGGGTTTTGAGAGTATTGCCGTTTTGTAGCAGATCATCGTACACTCGCAGCTGAGGAGAGTGGGGTTGTTTTCCGTACAACTTGCCGCCGGAATAAGTTAGGTTACTGAAAGTTACGTCCTGAGGGATGGTGGACCAAGACTTGTTGTCTCCGCCGGGCCGGAGAAAGATGAAAGTGAAGCCTGCCTTGAGGAGCACGAGGCAGTTACCGGGATCGGACTCGGGGTCCGATGTCAGTAAGGCGTAGTGAACTGAATCCTCAGCCGCCGTCGACGGGAGGGAGGGGAGGGGGATGGTGGCTCCGGTGAAGGGGTTTATGAG
>JAYMSW010004484.1:0-10949 GCA_036897725.1 Erodium texanum | reverse complement strand
GCCATTGTTGCTGATCGACCCCTCAACGGACGTGTGTCCGGAGGAGTCCCCGCCTCAATCCTCCTTCCGTTAGGCTTGGGTCAGTTGCAATTAAAACTATTCGTAGGTGTTTTTTAGACGTCCACTCGCTCGCTAGATCCGACATTCTATCTTACCATGTCAGATGAGATATGGTGGACAAGGTAATCGTCATTGTTATGTTTGTTGTCTATGCGCTTGTGTTGTTACTCATTTAACCACTCTCCCAACTCTGATAACAGAAGGTTTTCGATTCCTTGCGCCCCTAGATCTCAGAGAAGACCGTTGATCTTATGTTCGTGGAGGATCACGACCTGGTAGAATGATACGGGTGCATCTTGCATTCCAACTCTACACTTATGCCCATGCTTTGAGCTTTATTTCGTCCTCATTTTGAGTTAATATTTGACCAAATTCCCCCATGTTACACTGTTTTTCTATTTGATGACTCTTTGTAGGTTTTGGAACGAAAAGAGAAGAATTCGGGAGAAAACGGAGCCAAAAATGATTTCCGGGAATCTTGGAGCATGGCTAATCTTCCGGAGGGCATAACTCTCTCATACGAACTCTGATTTTGGCCTGTAAGATGTCAAATCGAAGGGAATTGAGAGACCTACACAGCTGTGCCGGGAGACGAATAGTTAGACGTGTAGGAAAAGAGCGTGACGCCATCAGTGCCGCCTGTCTCGATCTCGGTCACAGGCCAATTTCGGCCAAGAGAGTTTTGTTTCTTGTGACCTGACCCAGGACACAAGTCACAATAGGTGTATACCTGCTCTTAGAAGTGCGTTTGGGAGTCGATTTTGGCCCAAATCAGCCGTTTCCTAAGTCTAGTTGACCTAGTAGTATATATACATGTATTAGGAGGTTAGAAAAAGATATTGGATTGTATAGAAAACGAATTGGGGGCTGCTAGGGCAAAATTCTCTAAGCTTAGATCAATTTTGGAGCTAGAAGAGCATCAAGGGGGTGATTTAGATCAACTTTTGGTATTTGGTTTTGTTATCTTTATCAAACATGTTATGTTCTTCGTCTATCTTTGATTATTCTTCTTCTTCCTCGAGCATGCCTAACTAATCTTCATCATCTAGGGTTATGGGGGATTAGGGTTTGTGATTACATGGCAATAAACTAGTCAATGATTTGCATGTTGATTTCCTCATAGGATTTACATCTAGTGAAATCTTAATGCTAACTTAATCTGATCACTTATTGTTTTGATTTTAAACCTTTAATAGCGCTTTAGCTGGGTATTAATAGGTTGGACTAGATCTAGATGAACCTAGTTTACATCACTAGCCTGAGAAACTAGGGTGGACTTTGGCGGTATCTTAGGCCTTTCTTAGGGTTTAGGTTAGAGTTTACATAGAACTTTATGCCTTAGGATTATTTACATCACTAGCCTGAAAAACTCAACCAGAGATTGGTAGGGTGGATAGTTTCTATGAGGGTCTAATACGCCCGGAAGGGGGGTAGTATTAGTTTGAGAGTAAACCGCTACATCTAATTAGGAATCAATAACTGATCATTGTTTTAGAATTATTGCTATGGATGTAACTCTATGAACCCTTTATATCTACTTTGTTTATTTCAGTATAGTTGTTTCCGGAGAAGTTTTATGTTTTCATTTCTAAAAACCAAACAAACTCTTTTCAAAACTTGAAGCAAGTTAACTAATAACTGAGATAGATAGATATTGCTTATTTGCTCCCGTGGATTTGATAACTCGGGGTCTTTATCTATGAAGCCGTGTATTACTTTGACCGATACACTGTTGTAACACTATAGTGAAATTTGCCTATTTATTTAGGTAGGTTTCAGCCGTATAAATGATCATAATATTAGTCAAACCCCATGAATGCAAACAAGACCCTATCCCTTCACTAATATCAACTCTCGAATGACCAACTATAGGGCAAAATTAAATGATTTTTTTTTCCTAAGGGTCCAATCTTCATCTACATAACAGCAGTGAGACATGTATAGTTAATTTGCTTATTTGAAGTCCATGTATCTGTTGTGAGAGAAACTTTAGGCTTCTAAGTCATAAAATAGTCATGCAATTCCTTTTTTACACTCTTGTTTATCTTAAACACATCCCTAACAGTAGTTTGTCTAGATGGGAACTTAAAATAAGGGCACAGACCAAGTGAAAATTTCCTAAACCCTTCACCTTCAACATGTGAGAAAGGTAATTCATCGACTACAAGCATTTTAGCTAAATCTTCCCTATATTTAGCTTGATCGAATTGTCAAGGCTCCTTACCTTTATATACACTTATAAATGGTATCTATTTTAGCTTCTGGGTTTTTCTTACATATCCTAAAATGTTGTAAGATGGTTGAAGTCCCATTTTTATTGGTATTGGCAGAATATATTCTACCACAATATTTGCATTTCACATTGGGTAAGCCATGTACATCTACCCTATAATAGTGTTTTCATGCTTCAGATTTATAACAAAAATGTTTAAGAGTGATAGGGTTATCAGGGGATGCAGCAACTACTGCATCCTTACTTTGCACTCTATAATTGTACCAGCACTAGACGAACCATCACCAGGTACTCACAACTGCCGAAAGGTCCTTGGCCGACGATGTCCGTACGTAGCCCAAAGGCAGGTTCGGCGTCAGTACGTTTGCATGTGAAATGTCTTGGTCTCTTCTTATTTATTGCTTTTGTTATGTTGTGAATAATCTTAATCTTATCCATATAAGTGTGAAGCTTCAGTATCTCCTCTTTTCTTCTTCCTTTTTTTTTGAAAGCACAAATAGGTTCGTTGATGAAGTTAGAAAAAAGCCATATATAATGGTACTTTATTTCAAATTGTCCTTTATGGGTTTGGCCATTATGTCATAAAAACATTTTTGATGACAAATAAATAGAAGAGTTCCAAACAAAGAATATTTATTGCACTACAAAGGAGAAACAAAACATTGTAATGTAATGAATATGGTTTTGAGGTGGGTTCATGTAATGGAGAATCCTTGTACCTGATCAAGGTCAGAGTGGGGTCGAGACAATAACTTATAGCAAGGACATTGGTCAGCACCGAGAGGGCATTAGGGAGATGGCTCCAGCACTGGAGCCGAGGAACAAAAACATGGCGTTGGTGCCAATGAAAAACCAGCCTCCCATGGGAAGCTACTGCCTGAAACCAGAGCCACAGATTGTGCACCAATCCGGTGCCGCCATAGACAAATCCCAAATGACCGAGAGGAATTACAAGACCACTTCAAGACCTTAAATATGTATAAGACGATTTTGCAAAAGATGGAGGTTCGTTGCATTTCCCGTTCTACTTGTTATTAAATACATGTTCTTACTTTAAAAATAATTGTTCTTTATTTAAAATTGTACAAAAGAAACACAACCCAAGAGTCGGTGCCAATGATGTCTTTGCCAAAATGGAAGCACCAGTACTAATGAATAAAACCCATCAATAGGCCCCATCCATATCCAACGTGTCGGCGTTACTGCTAGTAACCTGATGGACTTACTCATAAAGATCGGGGATCACAACTGGTTCGAGGTGGGGTGGTAATGATAGGGGTAGGTCCTGGATCACAAAACCCACCCTATACCTACCCGTTGCCTTCCTTACGCTATGGCATGTACTCAATAATTACTGTATATATCTTTTCCATATTGATATATAATAGGGTAAATTACAATAAACTACACAAACCTACACACCGATTTCACTTAATTACACAAATGTTTGGAAGTGTATTTTAGACACACAAACGTTTCGAAACGTATAACCGTTAGTGAATCTGTTAGAATTTTTGTTAGATTACTGTTCATTTTTTCAAAATGACAAAAATACCCTCAGCGCAAAAAACATTCATCCCAACCCTAACCCTAACCCTATAAACAAAACCAACAACAACCCTAAAATCACACCCCAAGTCTAATCCTAAAACCATAACCCAAACTCTAGAATCACATCCCCAACCCTAAAATCATAACCAAAACCCTAAACTAAATATAAACTTAATTAAATAAATAAAATTATTTAAAAAAATACAAAATTTTGATTCAAAAAAATCAGATCTGGAATTGGTCGCTAGAGCTCGGTAGTTCTCTCTGGTAGTTCTCGAATTTCCTTGTCATCGGAGCTTGGTTGCTTCTTCTCCAGCCAACACCATCATCTTCTTCGTGGACTAGTTATGGCAAAATCGAGTTCTAGGGTTCGACAACCACCAGATCTACACCGTCGTCTCCGTCCAGCCTATAGTTTTGGGACTTCGCGCCGATCGATCGACCCAGGACGGGACAATTGAGCCGCTAGATGATTTGGAGCCGAACGGCCGAGAGCCATTGAGCTCTTCTGTGAGGGAACAGTGGAGATCGAAAACGACCGAGAAGCTGGCCCGATTAACCCTAACTCCTTTTCGAGCCCAAAACTCGATCTCTGGTTTTCATCCCTTCGAGCCCTAACTTCCCGAGGAATCGATTGTTGGTTGTCGTCCCTCCGAGCCTAGACATCTCCGGGAAGCTCGAGATTTCCGGCGAGGTTGAGCTGCAGAGATGGAGGAAGAAGAATGTCATGGATGTAATTTTTGTATAATATGAGGGTAACCCGGGAATTTCAATTAATAAATTACGGTTAAAATTGTAAATGAATGTATTTCATAAAATATGTTTAATAATTAATTTAATTATTAACTCAATATTTATTTTCTTATTTCAGTAATTAAATTATTATATAAATGATTTAGTTATTTATTCAAATAGATGTATAATTTTAAGACATTTTTGTAAAAAAAAATTATAATCTTAATTTAAATTTTCAATAAAAAAAATCAGATTTTAGAAACAAAAATATATCAGATTTTTACAAAAAAACAAATGGTGAGGGCATTTTCGTCATTTTGAAAAAGTAAACAGTAATCTAACAGAAAACCTAACAGAAAAACAAACGGTGATACATTTTGAAACGTTTGTGGGTCGAAAATACACTTCCAAATGTTTGTGTAGTTACGTGAAAATAACGTATAGGTTTGTGTAGTTTTTTGTAATTAACCCTTGTTTATATCCTTAATGTTCTGAGATCCATGCAATGAACATCAACAAAGGAACTAATAAGTAGCATTGTTTTTCAATAGTCTTCTAATGAAGTTTCATCTTCTTGACATGTTATGCCAATGATAAATCTTTTATTTGCTAATGTCGTTTGTGGATTAACTGGTAGATACTTTCCTTCACTAGTTTTCTGATATGAGGTTTATAGTTAAACCTCGAGTTCCGCTTCTGCTGTAGTGTCAATACAGCAACTTTTTTTACCCGTTCCTATGAATTGTTAACTAACATGTTCTAAATTTTTACAGGAGAAGGCAAAATCTCTTAAATTACCTACCCATATTACGATCGATGCAGGGAGAACACAGATAGCACCAAGTGAGTTGTGCTTCAGATTCTTTCATCAAATGGGTTCATGTTTTTCTGTAGATATTTTTTCCTAGTTGTTTAACGGGGAAGAATAATTTAAAATTGGGGAGTAGGATTAACCTTCCCTGAGCTAATAACAGAACTACCAAAACCTATTCCTCTTGAATCATGTTTTGGAAATCATTGTTGTTTCACGAGTTTGGATTTGTAAGCCTGTCTGGATTAAGAGTTATGACCTTTTTCATGGTTAATGAATACTGTCAGCCTTTGGAGTGTCAGAAGAAGTAGAGGTGATATTATATCTGGGATAAGTAGAAGTTAAAGGTGGTATTGTATTTGAGAAGCATAATACCAAATATGGAAATGTCATAAAGATGATGCTAGGAAATTCTATAGAAAAACTACCGAAATTTATTACATCCTCTATTCTAAATGTAAGCAGTCATAGATTCTTGAATTGGATGTCCAAAAGTAGGATGAAATGAAGATGGAAAATATGACTTGAAGATCCCAATGAATTCTGTGAAAGAACTAATGTAGCTGACCCCAGCATTGTTCGGAAAGGTGTGGTTATTATTGTTGGATGTTCAAAAATATTGTCCGCTTTCCTTACTAATAATATATTTTGTATGAGTTAGTTCTAACTGGTTAGGTTGCATTTGGATAGTTTTTGTCAGAATGAGAATCACCATCTCTTTTGTATATAAAATTTAAAAATGCATAATGAAATTTTGTTGCTATGTTCTTATTCTCATACATTGCTCTATTCCCATTCCCATTTTGCAAGATGGGAACCAAAATATGCAAAAAGGAGGCTTAGCAAATGAGAATCTAAAGTAGGATGCATACTCTATAAATTTACTCACAAATTATGGAGATTATCATTCTTACTGTCAAACCCTTATCCAGACAAAGCTTCAGTGGGTTAAAATATGGAAAGACATGGGGGGCATCAGGGGAAAGTGAAGCACTAGTTCCATGAATGCTTAATTTTGCAACAATTCAAACCCGCCATTTATTTTGGGAAAGATATATTAGTGATTAAGTATATGGATCTATCATCTGTAATAAAATGAGAAATCTTAATTTAGTAGTGCAAGTGGTATAATAGTGTTACCATTGCGCTTTTATGAAGTGTTGACTATTGTTTTGGTTTATTTAAATGGGTAATTACTTAATTTATTACTCCTTTCCAACATAAGTATCATGTTTGATTTATAGCAAAAAAGTAAGGGTTAGTGGAGTTAGTGTTTCACTTTCTAATCATGTTTTTATGTGCTCCCAAGTATTAAGATACTCATGTGTAATAACTAACTCATACTAGTATATTACTGACAATCCATGCACAATTTACTTTCCCAAAAGGTAAGTGGACGCTTCTTTTGGAACATCCTATTCAGAGAGGAGGAATTATTATTACTGTGACCAGTAATAAATCTGCAATTCCACCAAGATTATTATTTTAAAGGATGCACATAGAATTGAATTTTTTTTGAGGATATCAACTTTGGGAAGTGGATGTCTAAATTTTAGGGCAAGGAGAGCATAATTAAAATGACGTCTTTCTTCCTTCAGAACTTGGGAAGCATGGGTTTTGCTCAAAGGCTCTTGTAATTGTGGTTTGTCTGTTTCTGGTAAAAGCTTTATTGTACTTTTGTTTATATGTATGCCGTTCCAAAGGACTAATCTACTTCAATTATGATAATTTGCTTGTGTGTCATTAACTCTTTTGTTATGAAATACTTGTGTGTAACTGTTTCTTCTTATCCTTTCAGATTCAAGGACAGTGATGGCAATACTTGGTTAGTTTTATTTTCTGCAATACTAAATCATCCTACTTAATTTTTTTCTTCTTATTCTTCTTCTTCTTCGCAAGAGTATGAATCTGGTGATATCTAGTAGGATAGATTGTAGAGATCATATAATTGGTTTTACGGGGCAGTTGGCCTAATAGTACCTATGGAATAAGATCGAAACCTACTTATGCGTTGCATTCCATTCATCTAAATCATATAAAACAAGTTTTCTCCAGCCAATGAAGCTTCTCCTGTTTCCTTAAGACAACATCCATATTAGCGTATTTTGGTTTTCTATTGTAATGATGAAAAATCTTGTATACACATTTGATTCCGGGAGTCCAATTGATTTAGTCTTAACATGTGTACAGGACCTACTGAAGTGGTTGATGATGTAACCGGAGGATTGAAACTTTTGTAGTGGCTAGGGTTCCTTGTTTGGATAACCTATCTATTCAGGGCTGGATGCTGAAGTTTATGTCCATTTATCTCCCTGAAGTTCTCTAGTATGGGTCTTCCCTCAAAATTAACTTGCGATGATGATGAAAATATCTATAGAAGGCTTTAGTATAGGATTTGCCTTTTGCTAGGCCTGCTTTTTTCTTCCTCAGATATGGTTGCTCTTGTTCAGTTATGTTTGATTCCAATTTCATACTTGCTGTTGGTGGTGATAAAAGAAGTCTACATTGCCCTTAAAGAAGTGCAGTTTTTACTGAGTTGATTAGAATTGTTGTCCCAAACCTAAGGGAAAAGCATTGGTGTTGATAGTAAAAATTGTAGACAAATGCACAACAGGTAAAAAAGCATGTATACTATTAATGCATGAATTATATTCTTTTAGATACTCATAAGAGTATTAGTACAATATAGTTTGGTTCCATTGGAGAGCTACTCCTTATATCCAGAGATCTTTAAGTTTTCAACAATTAGCTAGTTGGAATAGTATATTTACTAAGTTTGCTTGGAGATTTAAAATTTCAATATCTCAAGATTTATATAAATGGTGTCAAAGACGTCTATTTTATCCAGAAATAATATTTAAAATAATTTTCATCCAGAAATGGTATTCAAAAGATCTATTTTGATCCCAGTTTAACATTGTTTTCATAAAAAACAAGAGGATAGAAGCACTCATATTCTGTTGCATCTTTGTTGCTCACCAATACAAGTTCTCTTACCATCAAAACTATAATTTTAATTCCTATACATCGTCTTTATTCAACACATTTTCAAATTAACAATTTTTTTAATAAATAAATCAAGATGATTAAATTTAACGGCACGTGAATCACACATGGTCAAACATGTTGGCACGTAAACTGCCACTTGGTCCATGCTCCCCCATAATGGCAAATTTAATCATTGTCACATCGCTGATTGTTAGATAGGATACAGCGAGAAACTCAGCCACAACTACCAAACACAACCAAAAATAAAAAAACAGCATTTGCTAAAAACCAAACCAAACAACTCAGACATTTCCAATTCCAGCTACCTAGTATATCTGAGCTTGAGCTGAGTTGTAGCCGGAGCGCGATGGGACTGTCACGTTTGTGGGCAGTGGTGGTGATGGTGGTGGTGTTGCTTATGGCAGAGCCGTCAATGCAGCTGAGGAGTGGACACAAGATGTATGAGGTTGTGGAGAGAATCAATGAGGAGGCAGAGTCTTATATTGGACTTGTCATGGCTTATGCAACTGAAGAGCAAGCGCTCCAATCCTCTGGTTTCTTCGTTCCCAGTTCCAGCAACTCCACTGTTCAATTGGCCGGTACCCTCTCCCTCCCTATACTAATTACAGTTACCAGAATTGGGTGTTCATTGTCATATCAGTATGAGATAATCACATTCAGTTACTCTTAAGTATGCATCTTTCTCAATCAACTACCTTTAAGTGTAAAACGTTTTTGACAACCCTTCTAAGTTTTTTTTAGTCTCCCCCATTCCGTTAAATTTTGGGTGTAAAATAACTAAAACATCCTCATTTGTTTAGTGTACTCTTGTCATTTTACACCCAAAATTTGGCAGATATGTCGGTAGAATGAGACTAGAAGACCATAAAAGATTGCAAAAGATGCTAAATTTAGGGATAGTTAGATGAGAATGGTGAATACTTTGGGTAATCGAGTGGGATTATCCCATATCAGTATCATAGTTTTCAAACTTTGGAGTTGAACTGCATTCATTTTGATTGCTTTAGGAAGGATATTCAACGTTGGAAAAATTAAAGGTGTAGATGTAATCTACGTCATGACCGGGGAGCAAATGGTAAGGTTTCACATCTTTTGCTTCAATATGAACACCAAACTCACAAAAACGCTTAAGCTGCTAGTTAATGAGTTGATTACAGTTTTGTACTCTAACAGTAAATATTATGTGTCATAACACCGTCGGGCCATATTATCTTGTGTTGTTTATGTGAATCCTTCGCAGGTAAATGCTGCTATGACTGTACAGATTCTTCTTGACACGTTCAATATTGAAGGAATTGTTCATTATGGGACAGCAGGAAGCGCCAACGACTCGTTGTCCTTCGGTGATGTTAGTGTGCTCAGCTCAGTTGCTTTCACAAGCTCTTGGTATTGGAAGGTACAAATTTAAATGATTTCCTCTTAAAACATTGTTTGACCCTTGTGAGTATTTCAAGTACATGAATGGTTTTGAACTCCACTGGCCTATATACTATACCATAATAGACTTTGTTTATGTGGAATAGGAATTCAAGTCAGAGACAGGGGATTTAACAGAACTGACGTTTGGGGCATTCAATTTGCCCCAAGAGGGAGAGAATCTGCTGGCAAGTATCGAGTTCGAGCCAACAGAATACTATTCCACTGGGAAACCAATGGAAAAGGTCTTTTGGCTACAAATTGATGCAGGCTGGTTCAACATTTCTACTCAACTTCAGGTTTGTACCACTTCATATATACACAACAGTTTGTTACTTATTATGCGTCCATCACTTATATTTACCACATGCTCGTTAAACTACATTACACATTTTAATTGTTTCAGGATGTGAAGTTAGAACAATGCATAAACAAGACATATTGCCTACCCGAAACACCAACAGTGGTTTACGGGCTGCGAGGCTCTACTGCTGACATATTCCTTGACAACGCAGCGTATAGAGAGTTTCTCTTCAATAAATTCAATGTGTCAACGGTTGATGAAGAGAGTGCTGCTATAGTAATGGTAAGTTCAGAAAAAAAATGGAACATAAAGTTTGATTTCAATCATTTTGTATCATAACGCATAATAATGTCCTATGTTTGTGATGTGTGTTTGCTTGCAGACAGCGTTGTCAAATGAAGTGCCTTGTGTAGTGTTTCGTGGTGTATCGGATTTGGCGGGAGGAGGGACATTGTCGTCAACAAGTACAAGCCTAAGTTCTTTAGCTGCCATCAATGCCCTCACTGTTGCAGTAGATTTTATTGGATTGTTCAGTAAAGAAGCTCTCTTTTACGACCGGCAGAACTGAGAATTAAACTCATAGTCTGCGTAAAATGTGTAATAAGAGAGCTTCATTATAGAAGGCTAATAATGTGATGCAAACGATTGCAAGTTCTGGTTGAGGATTACGCCTAGACTCTTATAAATTCTCATGCCAATCTGTAATCGCTAAAACTAGTGTTCATAGTGCATATGTATCGGTTAGAATATAAAATTATAATGGAGCTTTCAACTAGGGGTGTTCAACGGTCCGTTAACCGATCGTTGGGGAGGAAATCGTCACCGACCGG
>JAYMSW010004483.1:0-10951 GCA_036897725.1 Erodium texanum | reverse complement strand
TGATTTCGCCGGCGACCACCTGAGAATTTGAGATGTCCGTTCGTCCATTCATGGTCCTCTGAGATGCCCAAAATCAAGGTTTGGGTCGTCCATCTTTGAGATGTCGAGCAGTAGATCAGGCCAAGACGAAGATACAGATCGGTCCGGCGTTGTACCGGACGAAGATGAATTCCACGACGTAATATCTTTGGGGAAGGGATCGAATACGCCCACAATGAACTCCATGACGTCGATCTCCTTCACCAATCTTATTCTAGTTTGTCCGGGCAGGTGTGGAACAGATTTGGGACTCGTTTCGGGTCTTGGTGTCGAACGCAGATGAACAATCACCAGAGGAGTCGAGCCTCCATGTCGAACCCAAACAGACAAAATCGAACCTGCCATCGCCGGATCTAGTCTCAAATACAAATGTCAGACGAAAGACGGTAAAACATTCATCTCCAGACCTCCATTTCGGATCTTCGTGGTGCATGAAATAGGTCATAATTCACAGTAATTTTATGAAATATTTCCTAAATATTAGGTTAGTTGAAAAATACACGTATTATCAAAATAAACTAATTCAGGTATATTTTCTTAGCATACCCTAGACGAGAATTCAAATTGAGATTAACCAACAAATCATTCACACCTCACCTCAAAATCTCACCTTGTCATGCACCACGAAGAGGATAAAGAAGTACAACCTAGATCGGTCCGAAGAGGACAAGAACCTAGCTAGATGCTACGCTTTTGTCCGAACTCAAAAACCGTGCATGAACCAACTATATTATCGTTTTGGGAAGCTATGACAGGTCGGCTTGAGTTGACAGATACCAAACCTCTCTTCAATCGTTTATGTAAAAAAAAAGAGACACATCCTCTTTGCCTCTTCTTTACATCTTGTCCACGTGAGAGGCACAGGGGTTGTTTCTTTCTTTCTTTTGGGAAAAAATAGTAGGTAGAGTTCCACATTTGAATCGAACTCTTAATCCGTGTGGTATTGAGATTATCGTATTACTTATCACTTTATGGATTACTAATTTTATTCATCTTAATATCTTTGTGAATTGATAGTTATTTATTCGGTAAACAATATCTAGTAATGTTTTTAATATATTATCCGAATAAGAGATTTGTAACTCTTATTTGTTTTTCTCTCTTTTCGAGTTCAGTTTTGAATCAGTAACATACTTGTAAGCTCATGAACATCCTCTATTTTATAGGTCAGTGATTGAATTGAACCGTATATTTTGATTTAGTATTGAAGTTCAATATCTTTTTAACTTAGTATTTAAACTATTTTGATTTTTTTTTAAATTTATGTGAAGTTTATTTATACGAAATAATTGAACGAAAATAACCTAGACAAACAGAAGTAAAACAAAGATTGCACATAAACTCGTAATAAAGTAGATAACTCATAATAAAGACTGAATTGAATCAAGATATAATTCATAGACTAGATTAAAGGAAATGAATTTACATATTATATTTCTGCAAAAATAAAATAAAATAAGTATTGATTTTCTATAGTATTTGGACATTGGTTTGATTTGATAAACCAAAACATAATTTACAATGCAAACCATAGAACCAAAATAAAATGTACTACGAGGAATTAATACACTTTTACCAAAAAAAAGGTATCATCCATATACATTCTTCAAGGACACCATAATGTCTATACACATGTATAATCGAATTTAGATTGACGTCAAGAAAATTAAAAACAAGTAGAATCTTGGATCAGAAAGTGTCAAATTTTTCGATCAATCAATGAAACAGGAAGATTCGAAAAAGGGCCTTTACATGGAAACAAGAACAACCTTTGTGTTTGTGTCTTCTCTTCCCATAGTTGGCGTGACCCTCCAATGCACTCTTGAGCTTAGCAACCACTTCATGGTCGGAGTCGAGAAACAAACTCCGGTGAACCGGTGGCGACCAAAGGCCGCTTTGGTTATAATCGAAGTCGAGTTTGGACTCGTCGGAGAACTTGTTGAGGAGGCGGTCGGAGACGGATCTTGAGACCAATTGGACTCTCCGAGGAGATGAAGATGGAGATGGGGTTTGAGTGATGGACATTTGAAACAAGGAGAGGACAAGGTAGGACTATTGAGTACAACATTGTTGGAGATATTAATGTAAATATACAAACAAAAATATTGAAATTAAAATTTGTGGGTATTGACGATAGAGACATGTATGGCTGTATGCAATCATTGAAGAGGTCGTGGGTGGATCATTACATGAAAATAAATGTCTGGTTTTGAAATTCTTTGGGCTTAATGCATGTGATCTATTTCAGTTCCTTAATTACAATCTTTCTTGAAATGTCATGTTAACATATTTGTTGTCATTGGTACGAATTTAAGATTGGTATATTGAATCTATCACGATTGGTCAAGTGGTTCAAGAAGTACGTTTGGTCGTTAAGAATCGAATCCATGTATGAATAGTAGTTTTTATTATTTATCCGATGTTTGTTTTGAGTTGTTTTATGTGCATGCGTGGTACGACGTTTAGTATGGTCTGATTGTTAAGCGATACATGAAATATGTTCATTTAATATTAATTACAGAAACTGTTATTTCCAACAAGCCTGAAGCCTATAACGTTATTATCTTGTCTTACACGATTAATAACTCGATAAAATGAATCAAAATAGTCTTAAAAGACTTATAATTATAAAAACTCAATACAGTTATCTTATAAAATTTAAATATATAAATTATTTAGATTTTACCGATCGTTCTTCTGTTTGATAAGAACACTTTAAAGTTTATAAATAACTAAAGAAGTGTTTTATACCAAAATTAAGATCATAATCAAAGATGGAAGTGCTCTTTCTTTTTACTTTTCAAGAGGTTTGGTTTTGGGTTTTGAAAAGTATGCTTTGTTTGTAATCAATGTGAGGCTGCTATGATGAACAAACAAGCCCACAAAAATATTATTATTCATTTAATTACATAAGTGGGCCCTATTTTAAGACCACCTCATGATTGGTGGCACACCATAATGATCGATCATCATGGTATGTGGACCTCCCTTAATTGTTCTAGATGTTCTTGAGCTTGTCCCAAATTTACTTACATAGGTTCGCCTAAGAAACATTAAGGTTATAATAATACATTATTAGAATATCTGTCTTTGAAGGCAGCTGTGCCCATAGGTGGATTAGGCCCATCTTCAAAGGACAATAGC
The DNA here is from genome assembly GCA_036897725.1 of Erodium texanum. NCBI lineage: Eukaryota > Viridiplantae > Streptophyta > Magnoliopsida > Geraniales > Geraniaceae > Erodium > Erodium texanum. Next base: position 7,768 of record JAYMSW010004483.1, on the reverse strand, counting down.
CCATGAAGGCCCAATAAAGCCCATTTGAAGGTAAACCTACCCAACCAAGCCTAATCAATATTTCATTTGAATTAAATTAGAAAAATGATCAAACTTACAAGGTATCATCATTATAAATTTCAACTACTTCCCATGTATAGTGTATTGAATGAATATAATTACGTATTGTTTAAAAATTTGATTAGACTAAGCAATACAATAAATATACACACAACATATTCGGAAATAAACAAATAACAAGAAATTATTATTCTATCAGAAATCGAGCCAGATTACTCGATCTCTTTGAGTAATGGATTACCTGTGATAGATATATAGAATGATACTTATTATAGCTACTTTGAAAGATATTCCTTTCTTCCTCATAAATTTCATAAAAAATTGGTTTAATTGTATAAATAACATTTAAATGTAATATTATTAAATCATTCTATTAATTAGATACCATTTTCCTCTGGTATCATGTTTTTTCCCACCCCTAAAAGGTCAAAAAGCATACACAAAAAAGCAATTTTTTTTTTTTGAAATTCAAAAACAAATTTATTTACTATCAGTTTTTGATTAAAAAGTTGATTAAAGTTAAATCAAACATCCCATTAAAGAGAAAAATAATAATATAAATCTCTCTTAAAAGACCACATTTTCTTTCCAAAGTTGTCTCCTTTTTTACTCTCTTCCATTTTCCGAGCAAAAAAAAGCGCTGCTTCCGATGGCTGGTTACAAAGCCGAGGACGACTACGATTACCTCTTCAAGCTGGTCCTGATCGGCGACTCCGGCGTCGGCAAGTCGAACTTGCTCTCCCGCTTCACCCGCAACGAGTTCAGCCTCGAATCCAAGTCCACAATCGGGGTCGAGTTCGCGACCCGGAGCTTGACTGTCGAATCCAAGGTCATCAAGGCCCAGATTTGGGACACCGCCGGTCAGGAAAGGTGTGTTCGAGTTCGATTTCTGCTCCTTTTTCGAATTTTGTGTTCTGGGTTTCTCACAATTTTGAAGATTTTGGTGTTTTTGAGTTGGGTTACTTGTCAATTTTGCTGTTTCTTTGATCTGGGTAGTTGTTGTTTGGTGAGATTTGAGATGGGTTCTGAATGTTTTGGTTGTTTGGATGCTGAGAAACTTGAGGTGGTGAGATTTGAGATTTGTGTAGTGTATGTGTTAGATTAGACTTCACTAGATCTGATGAACTTGGGATTTAGTAATTGTTAGTTTGTTACTCATCTGGTTGAGGATTTGTGTTGGTCAAACTTGAATTTGATGTGTTGACTACTAGATCTTGATCTTGAAGTCATGCTGTGTAGTTTCCTGTGTTAATTATACTCTGTAGTTGTAGATTGTATCAACTTGACAATGAGTTCCAATTGAAATGTATACGATAGAGTAATGTGATTGTGTTAATAGTGATTGTTATGGATATTTAGAGTTGATTACTTATGTCTGATTTCTTGCATTTCCGCTTGTTAGAACTACGATAGATATTACTCGAAAACTTGATTAAAACCGATGATTGTCCTTGTCAAGTCAAGTTTTGTAATTCCGCTTTCTTTGATCTGCAATGCCACTATGGGCCTATGGCTGTAAAGATCGGAGCCCATCCGACAGCTATTTGTTCGATAGTGAAATCCCAAGCCAGACTGTGTTAGTTAGTTAGTTATGGTTAAGCATTAGTAGTTAGGCTTCCCGACTATTTGGATTAGTTTAACTAGAAAACTTGTTTATGTTTGTGATTGCTTCTAGTACCACTTGTTGGGAAAACGATTCTATTAAGGATAGGCAACAAGTAAAACTCGTGATATGCCTATCGAGCACCACTCTGACCCAAAAGTCTAATCGAGTAGGTTATGCCACGGATCTAAGATGTATATCAACATGTTCTTAACTCTGTAATTTATCCAATGTGCACTAAACTCACATGTAGCGTTCTAACGATGAGAGTGTGCACATAATACATAGTCAAGTCGACACATGCTAGATTACTTGTTGAGTGAATGATCAAGAAAAGACTGAAGACCGAACGAGTGTTAGTCGATGTTTCTTATAGACTATAATTGACTCGTGCTATTTATCCACACCCGTTTTTTTCGTTTCAATTTCTCATCTTTTGACACTACTTATTCTGAGTTTTTAATTGTAGGTATCGCGCCATAACTAGTGCTTACTACCGAGGCGCTGTAGGCGCTTTGCTTGTATACGATGTCACCCGACACTCCACATTCGAAAACATTGAAAGGTGGCTGAAGGAGCTGAGGGATCACACTGACCCCAACATCGTGGTCATGCTTGTAGGCAACAAAGCAGATCTCCGACACCTCGTGGCCGTCTCAACCGAGGACGGACAATCATTTGCAGAGAAGGAGTCTCTGTACTTCATGGAAACCTCTGCCCTCGAATCCACCAATGTGGACACTGCATTTTCCGAAGTCCTCATCCAAATATACCGCGTCGTGAGCAGGAAGGCCATGGAGGCTGGAAATGACGGTTCTGCCCCTGCTGCACCTTCCAAAGGAGAGAAAATCGATGTTACCAAAGATGTCTCTGCTGTGAAGAAAGGCGGGTGCTGCTCGAGCTAGAGCTCTGCATCAATTTAATCGTTGTAAACATATATCTGCAGCAGGAAGAAGCGGTCGTGGTTCGTTCAATCTTAAAATTTTTCAGTAGAGATTTGATTGACATTGAAGCTGAGAAGGTCCATTTAGGATTTTAGGGACATCACATGTATTATCAAGTACACTTGCAAATCAGGTTCTGAATTGGGCCAATATGCATAGAGAAGATTTGTTTTGTTTAGATTAATTGTTGTTTCAACTTCAGTAATTGTTTACAATCTTTTTAAAAAAATACATTTGCTCAGTCTAATGTTAATAATTTAGTGTATCAAATCAATTACATTTTTTGGGGATAATTGCAAAAAAAGATCATGAGGTATTTACTTTTTGCAAATCAAAACCATTTTTTTATAATAGTAAAAAAAAAATGTCATGAACTTCTCTTTTTATGACACTTTTATGTATTAAAATAACGATTTTACCTTTTAACAATTAATGAATAAAAAACAAGAAAAAATCTATAATTTTCATCTCCCTCAGTTTTCTTTGTATATGTACAAAATGGAAGAAAATTGTGAAAGATTAAAATAGTAGATTTTGTTTTCATTATGTTTGAAATTTTAAATTTCAGGGGTAAAATTATTATTAGGAGACAAATTTATACAAAATCCAACAAAAAAAAAAAGAAACAAGTTCATGGTACTTTTTTACTGTTACCAAAAAAAGCAAAGAGTGAATACCTTATATTACTCTCTTTTTTTTACAGTTTATCCTTTTTCTTTAAATTATAACTTTATACTTAAAAACATATTTTTCGTGCACAAATACATTTTTTTGGGCCATGGGAGCTTGAAAATGAAGCTATAACTTGAGATTGAATTAGAAAAGTAGTGGACTTTTAGAGAAAATTCGAGAATAAGGCAATAAATATATATAAGAAAATAATTTGAATACAAAATTTAACATTATATCACAATTTCTTGACCCTCCTCTTCTTCTCCTTTCTTCTCAATGGCTTTGTGCATAGCTTGAGCCACATCACTCACATCCAAACCTTGGCCTTCTCGAGGAACAACAATGGCTTCCATGGAAAACAAGTACTTGCAAGAGACTTTAGCTTGTAACACATTAACATCAATTTTATCAAAAGCTTCGAGGATCGAAACCAGCCTCCCTCGTCCTTTCGAGCATAGCAACCTAACTCGAAAACCTCTCCCGAATCTCTCCACCCTCACTTCCTTCTCGATCCCATATGCGTAAACAGAACATAATAACGTTTTCGTAAATATACATAACATATGTTTCGTGTAATAAGTATGAGATTGCTAGTTTCCCGAGATATATACCTTGGGGACAGTGAAGTTATTGATTAGGTTTAGGTATTCTGCTTGGATGGCGGCAAGGTTCGAGCATTGTCTTCTGATGGATTCGAGCTCGAGTTTGAGATTGTAAATGTGGAGGAAAGTTTTGGTAATGATACAATTCTTCTTCACCTATACATGTTACAAGAAAAAAGAAAGTTAGTGTAAATATATATACATATTTTGTTAAATATATTGCATTACCAATCTTTTGGTGGAAAGGGCTCTAAGACTTTGAAGCTTTCTGCGCCTTGCCACTCTCTTTTGATGCCTGGAATTGAATGTCATCTCTCTCTCTCTCCTGGTTAATTTGAAAGGTTTTAGCAAGATTTGGTTCATGAGTTTGGCATTTATATATAGAGAATTGAAATGAAGAGAGAGAAGTCTTGGGATCTTGGCTTATTTCTAGGGCACTATTCTCTTGTCTTATTTGAAGTTGGAAAGGGTGAAAGAATAAATATATGAAGAAAATATAATGTTGTTCTTGATTCTCTTTTTCTTTTTCTTTTTTCACTTTATATTGATGGGTATAAAATTATATTGTTTGATATTCTATTACAAAAAAAAAGAGAGGTTACAATAATACCAATTAGTTTGTGTGTCTGATGTGATTACTTTTTAATTTTATAACAAAGTGGGACAGTTCAGTTCATATAATACATGGTTGAAATGATAGATAGTTTAGTCGGCGATCACAAGATTGAATATTTTTCTTACGATTCTGTTTGATTCAATTAAATAATAAAAACGTCGATAGTTACAGGAACTCATTTAAAACACCTAGTGAATGCTCACCCATTAAATAATATCCGAGTATAGAGCTGTCATAGTTTCTGCCTCATTTTCATAAGATGTGAAAGAATTCATCACTTGATAATTAAGTATTTTGGAGTCTGCACTCATTAGATGAGTCGGACATTAACATGATATCATAACTTGTCCGTGTCCACATGAACCCTTCTATACCATCTATTTACTGTATCAACAGCTCACGATCCTCATACATAATATCGTAATTAACCCAATCTACATGCGAAGTGAAAAATGTGGGCGATTTAACTGCCCAATAAACGTCTTAAGACTTACACATATCAGTTTAACCACAAGAGGGTAATACCCAAACTCAAAGGACGTGAACTTGAGGACAAACAGATTTGGGGGAACCAAACCAAAAGGAGGTTTCCAGAGGTGCCTGCCCTATAGTGTAGGGCTGAGCCAAAGGGCACAATGATACCAAACACAAAAGTGCCCTAAACCCAACCCCAAAAAGAGGAGGACAACAAGTACTTGTCCTCATCCATGCAAGTGCATATCCTAAAGGATATGGGAAGCCATGTTGTCACCTACATATTTAGACACATTTGGGAGTGTAGGGTACGTTCAGAGGGCAGTCAATCACGGGCCTGCGGTTTTGGTGTCTCCTCGATGGACACTCCATAATGTTAATCACATGCATGCATGCTCCAAAACCTGACACTTTCAATTTTCTGTTTTATTCTTCATCTCTTTCCTATGTAACCTCTTGGCCTTGCCTTGGCCTCTTTAACAAAATACAAGAACAAGATCCAGGTGAAATTATGTTATCTTTTACCTTCGTTTTGTGTTTCATGGTGGGTAGAATTAAGGGTTTCATTTATAGTGTTTTGATTCGTGTATTTTCGATGTGAGTTTCTGAGATTTAGTTCGATCTGAGTTTTAAAACTTATGATATCGTCTTTTCAGACAAGCGTGTTTGTTGTTGTACATTTGGAAGTAGTCTTTTTCCAATGGTGGATTGATTATGCAAAAAAAAAAAAAACCATATACATATTTCATGACTATTTTTCGTTTCAATAACGTTTTTTTTAAAAGATTTGAACTCATGATATATCGAACTTTGTAACCGGGTAGAAAGTGAAGAGTATGTGTCTGTATTATATGTCGAGAAAGTAGAACTTTTCTTTTGTTTACTTTGATCAGATTTGGATCGGTATTGCTGAAGTGTGTTACTATCCCCAAGCCACCTAAACTACCACCGAAAAAGGAAAAAGAAGAAAGATGAAAAGTAAAAGAGAAGTAAGAAGGACGACAGCAAATCAATTTTTTAAGTGTTTTCTTAAAATCAAACATAGTATTATATATAATATAATAATTTATAATTTTCTGGTTCTAGGAATTGTATCCCAACTATTTCTTTATTTACTGAATGTAAAGATTGTATTCTAAGTATTTTTTAAATGGTACCTTATAATTGAATAAAGGCATAGAAAATATTAGTTAAAATTGAACCCTTTCAGTTAGCTACAAGAACACGTCGATTCAATCACTTTAAAAACCCATATCCAGGCCAAAAACCGGAACAGTGTCCCATACAAAAAGTATGTGGATGAATACAACGTTTGATAAGCACATTAATACTTTTTTTACCCATAGTCTAAGTTTTTGTGTTCGATCCAATTTTAATAAGATAAGAAAACTTATTTGATAATTTATGTTTCTTATCCAATAATGGTCCACATGCAATAAAGTAAATATATACTAACTTAATGTTAACCTAAGAAAACTATTTACCCCACATCTTCTTTTTATTAATCATTTTCAATCAAAACTAAATAATAAAAAATGTTTACTTTCCTATACTATAGACAAGCCCATTTTTCAAATAATCTCTTCATTCTCCACAGAAGCAATCACAAATATAGTCACAAGACATGTTGCAGCATAAAAAGGTGAAAAAAGCAAGCATACAAATTGGATTGTAGCAGCTACATATATACGAACATGCTTTTAGCTCTTCTTTTTGTTTTGCTTTTATAATTAGTGACTTATTGAAGTTTTAATTCTGATATATATATATATATATATATATACACCTATGAGACCATCTTTGTTTTGTCTGCTTGTTGTTGACAGCTCTCTCTCATTTGGAGCTCCACTTTCTATGAATCTCCTTTCATTTTTGTCTCTTGGTTTAGGGCTTTTTGTGTTTTTTTCTGCTGTCAATTGATTCCAAAATTCACGTGAACTATCGAATGTTTTTGGCTCCTTAGAAGGTACGTTTATTCTACTTTATTTTCGATAATCAAAAACTTATGTTTAAGAGTTAATTGTAGATGATTATGCATATGAATCCGTAATATATATATGATTATGGTTAAATATAGATCATTAATGCTAAAACTTAACTCCTTTGACACATAACTAATCCTAACTTCATCAATTGTTTGATAGCATCTGCAACTTTTTTTTTCGTGACACTTTACTTAAATTTAACGATTTCCGTTGGTTTTCAGTTAAGTTGGAACGTATAAAGACTCATTTGCCCTCCATAAACCATCAAATTTTCAAATTCATGTCATTTTTCCTTCTTTCCATTCAAAATCGGAAATAGCAGTTATGGAGAGGAATAGAAATCAGAGGAACAAGCAAGCTTTGCTCACGGGGAAATGTAGAGCCATTAGAGAACAAGCAAGCTCTACTCGACTTCGTGAGCCAGCTCCCTTACTCTCGAGCCCTCAATAGGAACCGAACCACTCCGGTTTGCAACAATTGGAACGGAGTGGCTTGCAGCGCAGACGGGTCTCGAGTCATAGCCGTCAGGCTTCCCGGCGTCGGGTTCCACGGCCCCATTTCGGCGAACACGCTCGGTCGGCTCTTGTCGCTGTAGATCTTGAGTCTCAGATCTAATGGTATCAGTGGGCAATTTCCTTCGGATTTCAGTAACATTAAGAACTTGTCATATCTTTATCTTCAGTTCAATAACTTATCTGGGCAATTACCATTCGATTTCTCTGTCTAGAAGAACCTCACTGTTCTTAATGTTTCTGACAATCGCTTCAATGCGTCAATTCTGGTTGCGATTTCGAATCTAACCCATCTCGCTT
>JAYMSW010004482.1:0-10952 GCA_036897725.1 Erodium texanum | reverse complement strand
GTTAATCGGTGGCTGGACGACATCTGTTGCAGAAGAAAAGGGAAGAGAGGAGGATGGGAAGGGGAGAGAGCACGACGGCTCATCTCCTCCTGGCTGCACAATAGTGGTCGACGACTCTAAGATTGAGAGAGCTCGAGAGTTTTGAGAGAGCTCTGAATTATATTATTGTTGTGTCAGTAAGAAGAAGTTGGTTATTATTATAAATTAAGATGAAAAGATGATGGCAAGAGTATCAATATAAGAGCAAAAAATGAAATGGATATCAATTGGACGAAAGTTGAAAAGTGATAGAGATTTTAGGTAAAAATAAAGATCATAAGATGGAAGGAGAGATTAATCCAAAAATGGAAAATAGTTTTAATAAGAGTATTTTTATCTTAACAAGTGAAAAAAAGCATAGATATCAATTATACTAGCATATAATTGAAATATAGCATATTAAGAGGCATATATTATCAAATTTCTCATTCATATTCACTCACATGTTCTAGACAATGAGCGATTGAAAATTCAAATTGATGTACTAATTTTGCTAAAGATGTTCAATATTTACCAAGTATACCAATTTGAAGTTTATGTATTTAAGGTCCAAAATGTTGGAACAAATTTTATGGCTTTATGTATAGTTAAGCAACAATTTGGACCATAAGAAGTGTGGTTTCCACATTAAATGGTAGGGATTCACGAGTTGTCAATTATCGAAAGGTTCAATATTCTTTAAGAGGCTAATAGAGATATGCATGCATCCTTTTGACTTGGTGCTAAGAGGAATATCTCATACACACACATATATATATATATGTGCATGATATATCGCTAATGAAATCATCATATTTCCAATATCTAGAATTAACAAAGAGCACATAGCGAAATTGCACAATAATTTGAGCACATATATACATATATTTGATGCGACACAGAATCTGTCATGTGACATCTTATCCTAGATTAGTGATTTTAGTTTTAAAATTAGTTCACCATAACAAAAGATATTATTTAAAGAGTTTGATATAGCATTTCAAACTTCACACGTAAGGTTTTTCATGTAACTTAGTTAATATAAATGTATGTTGAAAAAATTGAACATTATTAACGAATACATACAAGTCATTAGCAAAGCTTTAAACTATAAAAATATTTTTTGATGCGAGGAAGTCCTACGCCAATGCTCACTTGATTGGTCGGTGATAATTAGTTGGATGCATATTGACTGAAGGGCACAAACTGAAAAGAATGTGTTGACAGTAAATGATCAACAAAGAAAAGAATCTCTCTTTAATTTTGGTCATTTTAAGCATCAACAAAAAGATATCCGCTTTATAGAAAACAAATAAAATATTTAGAGTATCTTTTCTTAAATATTGTTTGAAAATGAGAGCATCGCTGTCATCATGGATTTGTGGTAAGTTGGCCATACTGAAGGAGATGCTCTCCTCGGTCACTTTTTTATTTCTGACAGCCACAAACTAATACAAGTCAATAAAACGTATAGAAAATGAAGCAATACAATAGAAAAGAGAAAAGGAGTGGTCAAAAGAAACAACTTGTGCCCCCCCCCGGCCCAAGGGAGAAGAAATTTCCGACACTTATTCGAAGTTGGACTAATAAACAATGATACAAAACAACATATGGGTAGATACTCTGATCCTAGAGAGGTTGAGCAATACGTGCCCCCAACAATCGTAAACCGGTGATCGATCAACCCTAAACATGACTCCAAAACAATCACTCATCAGATCCAATAGATGAGAGTAAAGAGGTGAAGTGAGATCCCTACAGGGGGGCGAGAACACCAAAGAGCAACTCAATCGTACAAAGCCGTCAAGCAAAGCAGCAACAAGGGACTGATACTCAACTGTCTACCCAAAGCACCTAACTCTAAGAACATGTAATGTTGGAACCATCCCAGAAGAACAGTTGGATCAATCAACACACCCTCACTGAAGACCCTAACACTACAAACAAGCCAAATGTGTAAAAGGTCCAAGAGTCCAATGTGCATCCACTCCTTACGATGATGGACACTGAGTAGGGAGGGCCATGAAGAGAGGAAGATGTTAGAGGAGGAAGGAAGCTAGCTTGACCACTCATTACGAACGGTGAACATGACCCGTCTTCCTCCACCCGCGTTCATTTGGCCAAGCCTTGAGGACCTTCACGGTTCATTGATGTTTAACCACTAAACTTCGGGTGGTCCTTATAATCTTCCACCATTGCTTCTTGGTTTCAAACACTTGGGAATCATATTTACAATTTTGCCGTTCCTGATCGTCTTTCAAGTAAGCGGCGTTGAATCACTGATCTTGTAGACCACCTTAGGAGTGGTTTTTCATTATCTACACATTACGTCTTGAAATGTTTTCCGGATCGAGACTGTTGTTGTCGAACTTTTCATAGACGACTTGCCAATATGACTTGGACTTCCTTGATGTGCCAATCGAGAGGTCGATGGAATTTTGAACCACACACTAGTAAGTCGATGCTTTTCCTTGTCGTTCCAAATGACCTTTTTGCGTGATGAAATGTGAGATGGGACGGGAGCAGCACGGGCCTTACGTGATGGTGGGTGCCTCGGCGCGTATTAGTCAAACCAAGTATGAGGACTCGATCGAGGTGGAGGTATGACTTTGTCCTTGTTTGCTTCTTCCACGGTCTGTTCTTCGTCTTTGATGTCTTCGTCATCATCATCCGGTGGATTTCTAATTTCCTAAACCAGAGAACAAAAGGGATTCTACCGCCTGAAATTGGAATTACTAAATCGAGGATGGTAGGAGGTGTTTAAATGAGTTGGTTGGCGGATTTGGGTAGATAATAAGAGCATTTGGAAATTGGAGGGGTCAGAATTGACCACAGTGAAATCGTATAGTGGAAGGCTAGAGAAATCATCATCCAAGATTACTACTGGAGTGATGAACGAATGATCATTCAGCTAAATTCGGTACCAAAGTGGTAACAATAAATTCGACAAACGAGTACAACGTCGTATCACCTTCTGAAGTACATTTCAACCAACCAAATGAATTAATTCACGGACCACTTTGCCTTCTTTTCACCCCACGCTATGGATTACATTATTAAAATGCATTTAACTTTTTTTATATTAAAACATTGATGCTTTTGAATATGGTCATTCACATTCGTCATAAAATAATTTGAACAAACGATTTTGTATTAGTTACACTTCCAAATATTAATTGGAATAAAGTAAGATCTATATGCAAATGAATACTGGTTTGAGACAATGATTGAAGGTGGTATCTAAAACGCTGATAAGATTGGAAGAAAGAATTCATTGTAATATTTCAAAAGTGGACAGAGCCAACCAATATGAAATGCTTTATTGTGGGGGGCTTCAAAAGATAGGGAAAGCAAGCAAAAATTGAACAGAAACCAAAGGGAACATATAAAAGGTACTTTTACAACATTTTCCCATTAGCTAAACAGAAAGCGTAAACAAATAAAAAGAAGCCAAAAGCACTGTTTCCATTCCCTTCTCTTAAGGACACTGTACAGTTTGGTCACACACACACACTTGTCTCTGAATCCAGCAATCAATCAACAAGCTTGCTTATGCATATATAAACCAAACTACTCCCTCTCTGTTTCTCTGATCTGAAACACTTTCTTGCTTTCTCAAAGCAAAAAATGGGAGCTCTTGATTATATCAGCAACTTCTGCACTGTCACCAGCACAAGGAGTAGAAAGACCAAACACAAGCCAATGCAGGTTCTCACTCAAACCCACTATCCATAATGCTTCCATACATCTACTTTCTTTGCTTTCTTGTATGATCATGATTTGAGGATGTGTGATCTGATCAGACGGTGGAGATCAAAGTGAAAATGGACTGTGATGGGTGTGAAAGGAGGGTGAAGAATGCTGTTACCGGCATGAAAGGTTTGTGCTATAGCTATGAAGCTTCTGCTTCTCTGTTTTTGTTTTTGTTTCTATTTCTTCATGAGACCATTAAACACAGAAGCATATGTTTTATGTTCAACAGAGCAAATGAAATTGGAAACAAATCAATCCTTCACATACAAGCTCCTTCATCTTTTTTACTTTTACTAGTTTCTTTTCAGCTTTAACATCACAAAAACATTTAGAAAGACAGATTCTTAAATGATCTCACCAAGAAAAAAAAAAAAAAGCAAAAGAAAGAGTGGGAATAATTGTGTTATCTTTTTCAACATATTCCAATGATAATTATTTTCTTGGGAACTAATTTAAGCTAGGGTTAGGTTTTGGTACAAACTTGTTAAAATACTGATGCTGTCACTTGTCACGATTTGGTCAATTACACAACTTTCATCATTTTTACTCTTTTTTTCTATTCCTGCTTCGTTTGAATTCTGATTCATTTCGTTCCAGCGTCAATGTTTTTCTTTTTTCGAGATCTACACTCTTAATTAAAGAGTTTTTTTAGATCATACATACAAATTCGTTTGAATTCCGATTCACTTTGTTCCAGCGTCAATGTTTCTCTTTTCTCGAGATCTACACTCTTAATTAAAGCCTTTTTTTTCAGATCATGCACATAAATTTTGTTGGCTAAAGGTCTGTTTGTGTGTGTGAAAATGGATTAAAATTCAGGGGTGAAAACAGTGGAGGTGAACAGGAAGCAGAGCCATGTGAAAGTAACAGGTAATATAGAGGCAAACAAGGTATTGAACAGAGTAAAGAGCACCGGCAAGAGAGCCGAGTTCTGGCCTTACATAGCTCACAACTTGGTGTACCAACCTTACGCTTCCGGCACCTATGACAAGAGGGCTCCGGCCGGCTACGTTCGCAACGCCGTTCAAGCTTTCCCAGGGACGAACCTGCAGGAGGAGAAGATGGCTACATTCTTCAGTGATGATAATGTCAATGCATGCTCTATCATGTGAGGCCACTGAATTAATTCTTCGATATTTAGTAGGCTGTTTGTTTAATTAAGAGCTTTTAGTTTTGCAATTGTGTCTCCGGAATAATGTAATTATGAAGAGTTTGTTAAGAGGAGATTAATATATGTGTCATGTGGGGACAAAAAGGTCTGAACCCTGGTTACAACTCTGTCCTTTCTTTCTGGGTAAGTAAGGTTGCTTCAGTATTATTTTGTTGTTAAAAAAAGCCCACTTTAAAGACATGTGTATAAACAAGAGAAAGAAAATCATATATAAAAATAAAAATCACATTCATTTAATAAGACTGATATTTTAATCGTGGAAGTATGTTTCAATATAAGTGTTACATATTAATAAAATTTACGTTGTATTAGAGCCGGGTTGATATAGGAATGTGTTTGTAGACCTTCCTATACCGTAACACCTTGTGAACTCTGATGCATATGTAAAAGGTCAATCTTGTTATGACTCATTTGCAGAAGAGATAAGGCTCATACATGAGGAGTGTTGAAAAAAGCCAACATGTACATAATATATGAGGGGGAATGTGTAGAACATAAACTCACATCGAATAAAAATAAGGGAAAATATTCACTTATAAATACTAAGGTCACATGATAAATGAGAAGCATCTCGATCTCGATGAAGAGAATCTCTTACTGGAGCTTGTCTCCATTGCTCTGTTAACAACATTGTCTCATCCTCTAACTCCTTTTGTTAAGCTTTTCATCATCTTCCTTTTGGCTTCTCTAACTATGTTGTGTGGAGGTGAAGAGGGTCTTGCAACTGATGGAACGGTTCCCTTGTTGGACCCGTTTCCATCTTGGGTTGATAACGTCGTATTGTACCCTTCACATCGTTGAACTTGACATTATAGCTTCTTTTTTCTATTCTATCATATAGGTATATGTTGTTTAGAGGTTAAGTTACACTATGTATTGCATAGGTTACGTGAAATCGTGCATGAGATAATCTTTTTGCTCTTTTAGAATTTGATGTTTAAAGTTTGAAGATACGAATTTGTTCACCATTTTCATTCGTTTACATTTGACACAAAATGCAATACAATTCCTTTTATATTTAGCATTTGTTTGTAGTTAACATGAACATAGAAAAAACAAAAAACCCAACTCTTAAAACAATCCTAAATCTTGTTATTGACCTCGCTGGATAAGTATCTATGTCTTTGGCCGCTAGAAAAGTGGCGCAAACTGATCGACACATGATACAACTAAAGTTGTGGTAGGCCGTGGTTGACGCCGCACAAGACCACTTCTTGAACCCTTCATCAAAGCTGCGATTGATTGGATTGTGTTTTCATCATCGCAACAAAGAGACCATTGATGCATGTGTGTCAACTAATGATGCAAAATTTCCTAGACCAGAGACCTATTTCATGGTTTGCCCCCCCACAAGGGTCTCTTCATTATCACACGTTACAACTGACGATTAGGTGGCACTAAGAAGACTTCAAGCAATGTGTGTAACTACTTAATCGAGGTGGAAGAGGTGGTTGGGGAAGAGAAACAACGTTAATGATATATATAAAAGGGTTGGGGTCAGCGAGGTGCGGCTCATCTCCCCTTGGATTTTGACAGCATGCAACGACGTATGATGAAATTCGATGTGGTCCGAAGGCTGTGCGATATGGTACGAACAAAGGTGGTTAGTGATGAGTTGTGTCACATCCTATCCACCAGTGCACAGATTGAGCGTCGTCGGACACCATTAGACTGCATCTCAAAAAGGTATGGTGCGGCAGAGAGAGAGAAATGTAACTTATTGAGGGGAGTATTATTTACAAAAGAAAAATAGAGTACCTGAAGCTAAACTAAAAAGATAGGTATACTATCATGAGAGAGGTGCCTTTTGGGCCAGATGAAAATCTTTTAGATATATTTACTCAATTTTCTATTTAAAACTTGATATTTAATATATCATTTATCACATTTATTTAAATATTTTATCTTTTTAATTAACTATGTTTAAAAATATACTAAAAATTAAATAAACTATAAAAGAGTAATATATTGAAAATATGAAATTCAGAAAGGGGTATTTTAGAAGTTAAGGTACACTACGTGTTGCATGGATTCTATGAAACCGTGCATGAGATAATATTTTTGCTCTTTCAGAATCTGATGTTTAGAGCTTGAAGATACTAATTTGTACACCATATTGATTGGTTTACAATTAACACAAAATACAATACAATTTCATTTAAATTCAACAATTCACATGAACATATAACAACAAAAAAACTCAGCTCTTCAAACGATCCTAAATTTTGTTACTGACCTCGTCGAACAAGTATATCTGCCATTGACTGCTAGACAATGGGCTCAAACCGGTCGACACATGATACAACTAAAGCTGTGGTAGGTCGTGGTTGACACAGCTCAAGACCAACTTCCTGAACCCTTCATCAAAGCCGCAATTGATTGGATTGTGATTTCATCACGCAACAAAGAGACCATTGATGCATGTGTGTCAACTAATGATTCAACATTTGCCTAGACCAGAGCCTTGCTCTATGGTTCTCCCCACAAGGGTCTCTTCAATATCACACGTTACAATTGGCGACTAGGTGACGGTAACAAAGACGACTTCGAGCAATGTGTGGTACGACTTAAGCGAGGTGGAAGAGGTGGTTGGGGAAGAGAAGCAGCGTTAATTGTATATATAGAAGGGTTGGGGTCAGTGAGGTACGACTCATCTCCCCTTGGATTCTGACAGCATGCGATGACTTATGATGAAATCCAATGCCATCCGAAGGCTATGCGATATGGTACGATGAAAGGTGTGTCTAACGGGGTCAATGATGGGCCCTATTGGTCTAGTTCAACATCGTGAACGAGGTGATTATTGATGAGTTGCGTCACATATCCTATAACAGTACACAAATTGAGCATCGTCGGAAAAGGGTATAGTGCTGCGAAGAGAGAAAAGTAATATTTCCGAAAGTTTATAATATTTTCTGACCAAAAGATAAAAATGGAGATCTTTTAGAGAAACTTACTCAATTTTCTATTTAGAACTTTATATTTAATAAATCATATTTAGTTAATAATATATATAAATATAAATATTTTAATATTTAATCATTTTAATTAATTATATTTAAAAATATACTCAAAATTAAATAAAGTACAAAGGTGTAATATATTGAAATTTTGAAATCCAAAAAAGGTTATTTTATCCTTTTAAACAGAGTTAGTAAAATTAGATGTAAAATATAATTAAGGGCGATGATAAATAAGAGAAAATTATTTGAGACAGTGACTAGTAAAATAGGATAATTAAGGATAGTGGTAAATAATTTTCTCAATTTGGCGATTTGAGCTCCAAACCACACCAAATTTCCAAACCACACCAAATTCCATGCAAAATTTGGTGTTTTGGTGTCAAGACAAAATTTAAACACCAAAAACCACATGATATGCATTTTCGCTAAATTCAATGATATTTGGTGTTTTGGGCTCCAACCTACGCTGAATTTCGTATCATTTTGGTGTTAGAGCTCCAATCAAAACCAAATTTTCAAAACATCAAATGTAATGTTTTTGATATGAATTGGCACTAGAAATATTGAATATCATCAAATTTACAAATACTATATTCAATATGAATTAGGATGGAAGTTGATCCGTAATTTGATTGGAATGAGTATATCTTAATGGTGTACATCAGTATCATCATCATTCTGGCATAATAGTGATTATTAGTAAGAACCGAAACGCCAAGAAAGTAACCAAAATGAACAATGGCTCGAATCTGTCCGTCCTTGCAGTTCCAACTCAACCCTATAAGAACAGAACAGAACAGAACCATCACTAGAAAACAATGGACATTGCTTGTAAGAAAGACTAGGCACATGAACAGCCCACAACCTGAACCAGTCTAGTCAAATCACACACACACACATCTCTCTCTCTCCTTGATTTTATTATGTTGGCAATCCAATCCCATCTCTCTATAAGTTTCATGTGATGGGAATCAACTCAGCACAACACCCCCAGAAAAGGAAAATAAAACATATCACAGGACAGAAAGCTTTTCCATTGTTACTACAGTGCTTGAAAGAATGCCAAGAAATGAGCTTGAGCTCCTAAACATTGAGGTTCTCTTCACTTCGTCTTGGTTACAAAATAAAATGCTATGATGTAGTTGTTATTGTCACCAATTTGTTGTGGTAGTAAAATTGGTTTTGTATTTGGTTACAGACATATGTTCTCAAGGTGCACCTCAACTGTCAAGGCTGCAGGAACAAAGTCAAGAAGCTCCTAAGAAAAATTGAAGGTACATACTAATACTATATTGCATGAACGAACCATTGACAGAGGCTTATGGGTGTGGATTGAATCTGTTTTGGGTTCAGGTGTGTATGCAGTGAAGATCGATGCAGAGGAAGAGAGGGTCATGGTTTCAGGCAATGTAGATCCTCACACTCTGATCAACAAGCTACTGAGATCTGGCAAACATGCAGAGCTAGTTTGGTCTCCGATGCAACAACCCTTACCATTAATGCCGATCCAAGACTACAGCAATAACACCAACTTCAATAGGAAGCAATACTTCAATGGCTCACTGAATCTTGATCAAAACCTGATCATCCCAATGGGTGCTGGTCACAGATTCCCTGATGTATCTTCTCAAGCCTATGGTTATGGTGCTGGTGAGTCACACAGGACCATACCCATGGTGATGAACAGCAACAATCAACTGATGCAATCACCATTGATTCATGATGATATTTACACCTATGCAAATGCAACAGGCTACAGAGGTTCATCGGTTTCTCCTTATGCCCACTATAGCTTCCCTATCCACGCACCGTATTAGGCACTGAAAACACATGCTCTATGTGACCACAAAGTTTTGAGTTTAGGACACAAGGAAACAAATTTCAAATGGCTGAACAGATGGTGATGGTTTATTATTGTGCATTTTGTTCTTAAGAAACTTGTCTACTTCCGAATTCGAATGTGATTTGCTTCTGGTTCTGCTCGAGGCATGAGTTGCCGTTACAGTATAGTTTAATGGTATAAATACTACAAATATCTTAGGTTAGGGTTGTCAGCACCTAATCTAGTTATCTACATATATATAAGGCGTTAGCAGAATTAATTCTATAATAACGAAATTAATCTCATACTAACGAAAGTAACTTCCTATACTAGACATGCAACAAATCATAAAACACTACGGCATGAGGTCATCGGACACAATCCACATCATCGTACACATATCTCAATTACATAGGCTCTACATTTAGTTTTATCTATCGAAAGAGCATGTTCGTCAAACATTCCAATTAATTCTATACTTAGCAGTCCCACACATAGACTGCTAACCTCTAACCATCCGCATACATCAAGAGGACTCGCCTTCAGGCTAGAGGCAACATAATACAACAAATACCACTACAATAACTCTAACACCTATCTAGCATATGGGAGTGATAGAATGCACATGTTATAAACAACATATGGATAACTAAAAGGCAATCTAGCAATCCTGTAATGACTCACAACACACACAACAATCACCAGCTATGTGTGCCAGTATCAAAATCTATAGATGTGCGATCTAGAACACACAGTTGCAGATCCACACTCAGAGATCATCATACATAAGATATAAACAAGATTGAACAATAAAAATACAAACTTTGCACAACCAAGATCAATATTATATATTCAACATTCATGTACATCTATAGCCATGGAATCTACACCATGACTGTGGTAAAAGAAAGTATGGATTAATAAGAAGAAGAAGATAAAGGTTGAGAAAGGAGATCTACATTCAAGATGAATGCAAAGCTCTTCCTCTTCCCATCACTGACCTCTCTTGATGAATCGATTAAGAACTCCTCTTAACCACAATGTTGATATATCCTCTTGATGGCCTCACAACTACTCTCACAAGCCTCTTTCACTCTCTCTCTCCCCTCTATAAATGCAGAAAACATTAGTCTCACTTTGGATCTCAAGGCAAAGGTCCTTGCAAATGAGGCTTGGACCTCTATTTATAGTTTTTTTTTTCTTTAGATCTGGCCTGCGTCGAAGA